>MU107743.1:0-18495 GCA_012274485.2 Sinapis alba | reverse complement strand
AATTATTGGTGTCAGAGAACGTATAAGAACATCTTTGTTGTCTGAGATTGAAGAAGAGGAAGAACCCTAAATTCGATGTGAAGTCGATGAAGATGATAAGCGTTTCTCGTGATTAAGTAAAACAGAAAGCCCATAAAAGTAGCGGACAAAATATTAAGAATAGCCAATAAATGAAATGCAGCGTTTTAGAAACGAAGCCATAATGTTATTCCGTAAACGATACAAAAACGCAAGCATGAGAGTGCTGACGTGGCGAATTTTCAAGCCTCTAAAAACGCTGACGTGGCGCATCCTCTGAAGAGAGGCATCTACTTTATAGATATAGATATGGCTTTGCGGTCCCTTGTATAACTGAGTTATTATAATAACTCTATCATTGCCATCACTTGGCATTTTAAACCTCAAATACATGATCTTTTCAACTAAAGACATAATTTTCTTTATTTTGTGCATCTAAGATATTAGTAACATAAACATGGTAGCAACAAAATATTTTAAATAACTCCCAACATAATACAACTTCAGGGATGCCGGTGTAATCAACACTTTACCATTTCAAACTTCTAGATAATTGAAAGCTACAATTTAACATGGTAACAATATAATAATTTAAATGGCAACCAACATAATACGACTTTCAGAGAATACGGTTGAATAAGTTTTACCAATTCAAATCTTAGATGATTAAAGCTACACTGTTGGAGTTCTTTAGATTAAGGAATCAATGTAGCAGATATATACATATGGACTTGTTCAAACACGCACAACCTTCTATAAATTGAACTCCTTTTCTCATAAGTTTCTCACATCCTAATTCACTGGAACTAAAACCAAGAGATTAACAATAGTCCTTATTTTCTTAAGAATAGACTAAATAGTAAATACACATACACTTGGCAATGAAGAGTCTCTCATATATTACAGTTTTATCTCTCTTGGCTTTGACAATTCCATTAGCCATTGCTTCTGATCCAAGCCCCCTTCAAGATTTCTGCGTTGGTGTCAATACACCAGCAAGTGGAGGTATGCATGATTTCTTAAGGCATGATTATTATAGGGTTCGTAAAGTGAGATTTTTAACGTAATATAAGAATCGTCTCTTAACTTTAATTAAAAAAGTTAAGAGACGATTCTTAAATAAGATATTTAAGAACCATTTCTTAATTTTTTTTAGTTAAAGTTAAGAGACGGTTCTCATATTACGTTAAGAATTTTGTCATAAGAACACTGTAATAATCATGGCCTTAACTTCTTGAATATTTCGTATGCTAATTTTTTGCATTACTTATATTTTGAACCATTTTCAGTGTTTGTGAATGGAAAGTTCTGCAAGGATCCAAGGACCGTTTCCGCAGATGACTTCTTTTCCTCAGTACTCAACAGACCTGGAAATGTAAACAACGCTGTTGGGTCCAATGTGACAACAGTCAATGTTAACAACCTTGGAGGATTGAACACCCTTGGAATCTCACTTGTTCGTATAGACTATGCACCTAACGGTCAGAACCCACCTCACACTCACCCACGTGCCACTGAGATCTTGGTTGTCCAACAAGGAACCTTGCTTGTAGGGTTTGTCTCTTCAAACCAAGACGGAAACCGCCTTTTCGCCAAAACGCTCAATGCTGGCGATGTATTTGTGTTTCCAGAAGGACTCATCCATTTCCAGTTCAACCTAGGACGAACTCCAGCGGTTGCAATCGCTGCGTTGAGCAGCCAAAACGCAGGTGTTATCACGATTGCTAACACAGTGTTTGGGTCTAACCCAGCTATAGACCCCAATGTTCTTGCAAGGGCATTCCAGATGGATGCTAATGTCATCAGGGATTTACAAAATAGATTCTAATAAAATAAGAAATGTCGTACTTGGAATTGCTTTATATTACGTTCTTTCTTCAGAATAATGATTACAAAATCAGTATGATGTATGATGTATGATGTTGTTTGTTTGTTTTTATCTTAACTGAAGTTTTTCAGTGAATAAATAATCTTGTGCCAAAGGTCAGGTGGCTTAGTTCATAACTTTATATTAATAGTAAGCATGTTGTGCCAAACGTCAGGTGGCTTAATTTATAACTTTATATTATTAATGAGCATGTTGTGCATGAGGCTTTAAACAAACAATAAACAAATGATATCTTGTGAAACAAACTAAAAACACATTGATCTCGTATGTTTTTTCTCACTTTGTACCAGTAATTGCAAGGTTACTTTGAAAATGCTTCTCTCACAACATCACATATTCCATGATCTTTTTACTAGTTTTTGCCACAAACTTCTTTATTCTTACTTAAAAAGTATTTTGGTTTTCTAGTAGATCTTCGTCATACCACTACTGTACCAATCATTGAAATTTAGTGACCTCATATCTAATTTTTTTATTATCTGATTAGTATGACATTATTCACTTTAGGTTTTAGAAGACAAACCCGCATAGATTTAATTTTTGATTCTTTCCCAAACGGTTTTGTACTAATGAGAGTTGAACTTCATATTATATATTATATACTATTGTTTAAACTTCCGATATGAAAAATTATATAATTTCTCGTATCGATGTAATGATTTTATTTTGTTTTTTGGATTACCAGTTAGATACACATATTCTCGATACTCGACTCCAGATTATAATAGTAGGCTACAAGCTTTAGCTCCGGTCACCATTTTTCCTTTTCTTCGTCATGTCTTTCAGCAGTTTTTTGTTTGTATATTAGTTACATTAGTCGATTTCTTCCTAATCATCTGCAAAAAATAGAATGAATACGTCTTGTTTTGTAATATTATATCTGAATTCCAATATTTACGAGAATCTTCTACTTTTCCCTTAGTTTTGATATAATTATTCATGTTTATCTTTTTTAAAAAGATATTTTCAAAAATATATAATTAGAATTTTCGTTAAAGAGGTAAAAGACATTTCTATCATTTCTTTATATATATATAAATATAAATAATTATTTAAATATTAAAAAATTATAGTTTTTGAATTATACGTTTTTAAATTCAAAATTTTTATTATTTTTTTATTTTTTCAATTTTATTTCAAATTTGTTTTCCAAAATTTTTTTCAATTTTTTTTTGAATTCAAAAAATATTTTTAAATTTTATATATTTATTTATTTATTAAAATCCTAAATCCTATCCTCCAAAATTTTACCCCTCAAATCTAATCTAAGTCTTGATTAATTAACATATAGTTATAATTGTCTATTTACCTCTTTAAAATTTAAAGGTAAATGTGGTTAAAATAAAGGTAAATGTGATAATAAGAAGAGCAATTCTCTCAAATAGTCATTTTTAAATTTCTGTCACAAAATAGCATTCAAAGAAAAAAATGACTAAAATAATATTTTTTTTGTTTTCAAAATTTTAATATTTATTTTTAATTTTTTAAAATTTGGAACTCTAACCCTTAAACCTCACCTTTTAACTTTAAACCCTAAGTTTAGAATAGTTAACCCTAAAGATATAATTGTATATTTACCTCTTTAATGAAACATTTTGGTCGTTTTCTTAAGTTATTTTTGTGATAATTTTTTTTAAATGCTGTTTTAAGGCATTTCTCTAATAAGAATGTGGTACTGTAAATTATTTTGCATCATTGTTAAAGAGGGAAAATAAGTTTTGATTAAATCTGTGCTGCAAGCTATAACAAGGTATGCAGTGTCTTGTTTCCCTCTACCACAAGATTGTTTTTTTTTTAAATAAAAACTTCCATTACTACTCAAAACAGAGATTAGGTGGTTGCAATAACAACACCATCACCTAATAAGTCATGTTTTGCCAAGTTGTCTGCGATAAAGTTAATCTGAAGCTAAATCCAATTAAAAGACATAGCATCAAAACATCCAGCCAAGAAAAAAAAAATAACAAATACGGTCCCATAGATCTTGATGACTGTTTCCTTCAGTGATCATAGCTTTGATAAGTTCTGAGGAGTCAGATTCACACCTCACTTCATTTATTCCTATGATATAGAACAGTGGGATGTTAAATAGGGGTTTCACATGGATCTTAGATGATATGATTTACATGGAGCAACCATATGGGTTTGCAGTGAAAAGTAAGGAGGATCAATTAGGGTTCATGTACAAACTAAAACAGTCTCCCAGACAGTAAAATTGGGGGTTCAATTATTTTTTGAAGGAACAAAGTTACATAAGGAAGTTGTATTGTGAAATTATGAAAGATTTACAACATGAGTCACTTTTCATGTTTGTTATTACATCATAAGACACTTATAGCTACTCACACACTTTTATTAACTAAGATCAGGGAAAAGCCCATAAACCAATTCAACAAATATTCTTCTAGTTGTGTTTTATGCTAACTAAGTTACAATTAATATCAATTTTGGCGTGATTTAAGCATAGCCATTGACTTGATTGTATTTGCTTATCTAATGGCTAAGATTTTACAGACAAAACTTGATATGACACATATCTACTATTACATACTGATTGTTAGATATATTAAAATAAAAATAATCTAATGGTCCAGATTTAATCAAAAATTTAGATCAATTAATTTTGTTTCTTTCTCATCTCACAACGTCTTTATTATTTTTGTATTTCCAATAGACTATGAAAACTCCTGGTGGTGAGCCGTGGTATTTGGTGAAACGCGGAGGTGAAGAGATGTGCCGTTGATGGTGGCAGTGACGCAATACCACATCTTCAGTTATGATTGTCTTTTTTCCACAGTCCCGGATACAATCATCAACGATGACAACATTTCGAGATGGCTCTGGTGCGACAAGGATATCAGACTCTATTTACCTCCGGTTAGAGTGATGAATGTGGTGGTGATGCTCCATAGCCGCCGTTGTGAAACTTCTTTTAGATGTGGCAAACTAACACCATTCACAACGACAACGGTGACGTCGATGGCGACAGTGACGGAGATGACAGTAGAAATGAAGACGATGTTGAAGATGTATGACGACAGAGATGGTGGCGACATCGACGTATACGGCAGCAGAAATACAGTAAATGCTACGCCTTCCCCTTCTTATGTGTATTATACGCTCTTCTCTTGTATGTTTTTTGGTGTCTCTAACACCGTTATTTGTCGTCTCAACCATTGTTTTTAGACGTCTTATGAGCTTATGATATCGTTCTGTGGCGTCTCTACCACCATTTCCCCTTATGTTTTACATTCTTTTGTTCATTTTTAAACTCTCACGTGTCATCTAAAGGAGGAGATAGAGGTGTACATAAGATTAAAGTACTCACATATAAATTGTTGATATTTATCAATTTGAGTTCGGTCTTTGTAAGGATGAGATTTTGCTTTGTGTTTGTATGGATGATGGATATCTATAAGCAGTGAGAATGAGAGAGATAATGTTGAGGCGTGTATGGACCAATAAACAGATGTTTCAAGTTGTAAAATTCACATTGCTCCTTAGATATATAAAGAGGAGATTGAGGAAGAGTTTGAAGTCAATGAATGCACCAACGATGATTCTCATGTACACTAGAATGTACATGTGGATACACGTATTCTAGTGTACATGTGGTCATCAATTGATGGTGTACATATGGATATTGAACTATGGTGTACATGTAGTGTGTACTTTGATGTACATGTGTTTTGAGATGAATTGTATTTATATAATATGTCTAATTGTGCTCATACTCATATGTACATTCGTACACCTCATTTTAGTTTATAGATATACTCCTTTTAAGAGTAGCTCTACGACTCTTTCACACTTACATAAATATAACAATAGCTTACACACTCAAATCTTATGTAGTCATATTGTAATGCATATGTTACCATCTTTACATTGCACTAATTTATTTTACACCATTTAAGTTTGTGTTGTTCATGTGTTCTAGTTATCCATTTGTACTCCAATTTTCATGTGTACGCACATTTTCATTTGTACATATGTACATCATCAACATAACCACATGTCTTTTGGTTTATTTTACTTCAAATTTATAGACATTATAACTTACATTTATCTTATAGGTGATTACATTAGTCAAAATTTTATATTTTTTTTTCAGATTTGACATTTTCTATTGCTATGTACATACACCACATTTTACACAATATGTACAGACCACCACCATGTACACATGTACACAAACAAATTTGTACATAAGTCCACAAAAACATTTTCATACAGCTAAACGAACAATATTTACACATAACACCCTAAACCACACACCAAAAACATAATCAGTGCAGTTACCAAGTTATACTATAACAATGGTTATAATACAAGAAGATTAAAAGATGGTATTCATTACACTTTCTTCTCATTAATGGACTGAACCAAGTTACAACTTTGTTAGTGGAAGAAAATCCTAGAATGTTCTACTTCCTGCAAAAATAATGGTAAAGTGATGTGTCCAACTTATAATCGTTTGGAAAAGAATCAAATTTATACTAGCCACAAATGTTCAAAAGAAAAAAGAGTATTTGGTCAAAATATAAACAATTTTTTGGAAAAGCTCATTTCCCCACCGTTTGCGACGCCATCTTCACCGGAAAACCCTTTTTTCAAAACTCAAAATCGTTGTCGTCTTTAATAATCCCCCTCTCACTCGTTTTCTAATTTTGTTTTCCATAACCAAAAATAGTCTTTATGAAAAAGAAATAGTCTTATAATTAAATTCAGTTATCTTTTTTTGTGGGTCCACCACTCACCTTTCAAATTCAAACCGAAAAGACAAAAGAAAAGTAACTAAACTATTCAAACTTGGTTACGCTTTTGGAAGGGTAAATTAAGTCAGTAGCCATAATAAGTACCTCAGTATAAGAATGTGTCACATTATGATATAAAAAGTCAAAAAGTGACCATATATGTTAATAACTCAATTATTTGTCTGTGTGTATTTCACACTTTAATATAGATGAATCAGTATATCTATTGATATACATGGATGATATGCTATTAGCGTCGAATAATTCAATGTGGATCAAGAAGCTAAAGCAAGGCTTGATGGCTGAATTTGAAATGAAGGATCTAGGAGCTGCAACTAAGATCATGATTAATCCCGGGTTCTTAGGTGGGATTCTTAGCGTAATTTAAGAACTGATTCTTAACTTTAACAAAGAACTAATTAAGAACCGGTTCTTAAATGAGTTCTTAAAATATCATAAGAAGTACATTGAGAGAGTACTTATGACGTTTCACATGAGCAAAGCAAACGCGATAAGTTCCCTTTTGGGTTCTCAGTTTCGACTTTGTGGCTTAAGTGAGGAAGGACAGAGGACATATATAAGTTCGATGAGTGAAGTATTTATATGCAAATGCATTAGGATAACTAAAGTATGTAATGGTAGGTTAGAGGCCTTACACATGATGCGTGTGATTAGTAGATTTAGGAATAGTTAAGGAAGGCTGCACTGGGAAATGGTAAAGTGGATACTAAGGTAACTAAAAAGAACTTTATGATAAAGTCTGACATTCACAAAAAAAAACTCAAAGTGTAAGGAAGAAGGATTTCTAGATGCATACTAGCTACTGATCTCAAAAGAAAATGATCAGTAACACGATACAGTAAGTAACACGATACAGTACAAATTCAATAAATCAATATTCAATAAATTAATAAATTTTTAGATTCTCTATGGGCATACAAAATACTCCGTATAACACAATTCGAGATCAGATAATATTTGTTAAAAAGTCTTGCGTAAATATGTGGTCCACATAAACATAAATTAATACTCCCTCTGTATCACAATAAGTGGTGTTTTAAGATTTTGTTTTTGTTTCATAATAAGTGATGTTTACACAATTCTAAAAAAAAATTAATGTCATTTGAAATTTATAACCAATTACAAAATACTACATACTTTTTTTATTAGTTAAACTAATAACATTTTGTGTTACCAAGACAAATTGCATTAAATTTTGTATTTTCTTAATCTTTGTGAAAAAACCTTAAAACCCTCTTAATATGATACAGAGGGAGTATTAATGTATATAAAATTTATATAAACATAAAAACATCATATCATTTGTCTTTTAATCATGATGAAACCCATCTTTAATTTTCTAAACACTTTGACATTTAATATTGTTTTTTATTTTTTTTAAACCTAAACATGCATCTACATTTAAGGTGCATATATACACTAAATAATTAAATAAAAACAAAATGAAATTTAATTTGTAAAATTTAATCTCTCTCTCTATATATATTTCTTCTTAGTTTTATAAAAAAAGTGCAATTCAAAATATATAAAACTAAAAGGAAAAATTTATGTAAATTAGTCATTTTATAAATTAATAAAATATTATAATCCTAATATAAATAATTTATTGAGCTTTTTGTATGTATTTCAGGTTGGAGGAAACATTGTCAGTTGGAGATGGAGACTTCAACACATAATAGTTCTGTGTACTACTGAATCAGAATGCATGGTTCTTTTAGAAGCTTACAAGGAGGCTTTGTGGTTAAAAGGTAGGTTAGTGATTTAGGTATAATACATGACAATGTACGTGTGTTCTCAAGCTCGCAGAGTGATGATATACACGTAACAAAAAAAAATGGAGCATTTCTTGAGAGAATTAAGCACATCAATACAAGATTATACTTTATCAGAGATATTATTGAAGCTGGAGATGTTTTTCTATATAAGAGACATACTTACAGTGAATCCAGATGATCATCGCGCATGATGAAAAGAAGAACACGAGGGACAAAATATCAGGTAAAAAAGATCCACACGACATATTCAGTTAAGGTATTTTTCTTGTGTATGTGCAGAAAAAAGTAGTTGAAGAGACACATCGAAGAGACACTCAATTGAGTTGTCACTAGAGTAGGTGTGAAAAGGGATGTGTGAATCTTCAAAGGTCCATAAACTCATCGCCCATGAGTTTATTGTTAATAACCTCAGGTTATTTTATTTTATTTTGACCTCAGGTTATTAACAATAAAAGTTGTGAATACCAAAGAATAAGATGCAAAGGAGTCGTGTCAAGACACATGAGCTGAGCTTCTTACCAGAGTATTTTGGTGGAATTGGTGAAAAGGCTAACACGATCAATAACTACCATTGAAGGAAGATGTGATATTCAACTTTCAAGAAGAAAAGGAGGCTGGACTGATACCAAAGATTTTCACAAGAAGTCAAATGTGGAGAATGTAAATCTCGGACTGTATTTGTCAAAACTCTGGAACGTTATCAAAGACCAAATGTCTACTTGAGTTGAATGCATATTTTGAAGAGAATGGAAAAAAGAAAAAGGATATAGGCCGAGAAATATGATATTTACACCAAAAAAAAGGGTTATCATATACATGAGAAGTTCTATACTAGGGACTATGATAATTTATTAATTTATAGTGTTATAAATTTACCAAAAGTTTTTTAAAATTTCTCTATTTCAAAATGTATTATTTTATAAAAGGAAGAAAATAGTTAATTTTATTGTATATACATTAAACAAATTTTAGAAATTTGACTTTCATATTATTTTATAATAGTATTTATTGTATATAAAATATGTTTCATAGAATTTAAATGTGGGTTTAGATATAATTTTACTAAATATTATTAAAATATATTAGAATCTAAAAAATTATATAGATAATTCTATGGGAAATTCTTTCAAATGGCCGTTTTTAAGTTTTTGTCACCAAAATAGCCTATTTTTATTTTGAAAATTTTAATTTATAGTTTTAATTTTTAAAAATTTAAAGTCACACCCCCAAAACTCCACCCTTAACTTTAAACCCTAAGTTTAAATTAGTTAAGCCTATGGAAAAAAATTTTATTTACCTCTTTAATTAAATATTTAATGAAATATTTTGGTCATTTTCTTCCTTATGTGCTATTTTGTGAAAATTAACTAAAAGAGATTATCCTAAAGATTTTTTCTAATTCTATCGTGAATATACAACAAACAATATAATATTTTGTTTATACTTATATAAATTGTATACATAAAAATTATTAATTTATGGTTTTAATAAGATCTTCTATTTACATACATTTTCTAAAAAAATGTTATTTTTTTATTATTTTATCGACTTGTATTATATTATGAACCAGCCTAACTTGAGATTAAAAAAAATATTAGTTTATCATTTTTATTAAATTATCGAGTATTAATTTATAAAGTTTTTACTATATGTACCTAGATAAATGCATCGGACATTAAGTTTGTTTAAAGATTTATTATATAAGTACGATACTTGTCTAAGTTTTTAGGTATAGAATAGGAAAATGAATTTTATTTTAGACTATGTTCATTTGTTTAATTATTTTGTTTAAAATAGAGTAATTTTATAATAAAATTAGACTTTATTCAAATGGTGTTCTATTTTAGACTAAAAAATATATTAATTTTAAAAAAAAATGAATCACTCTACTTATAAAATGAAAAACAAGATAGGATTCGAATATTTTTACTTTCAACTTCTATTTTAAAGAGAAAAAAATCAAGATCCAAGATGATCATATTTACAAAACAGTGTTGTGTTAATAATTTATTAATTTATAGTGTTATAAATTTACAAAAAGTTTTTTTTTTAATTTCTCTATTTCAAAATGTATTATTTTATAAAAGGAAGAAAATAGTTAATTTTATTGTATATACATTAAACAAATTTTAGAAATATGACTTTCATATTATTTTATTATAGTATTTATTGTATATAAAAATATGTTTCATAGAACTTAAATGTGGGTTTCGATATAATTTTACTAAATATTATCAAAAAATATTGAAATCTAAAAAAATTATATAGATAATTCTATGGGAAATTCTCTCAAATAACCATTTTTAAGTTTTTGTCACCAAAATAGCCTTTTTATTTTGAAAAATTTAATTTTAATTTTTAATTTTTTAAAATTTGAAGTCACACCCCCAAAACTCTACTCTTAACTTTAAATCCTAAGTTTAGATTAATTAAGCATATGGATAAAAGTGTTTATTACCTCTTTAATAAAATATTTTGATCATTTTTTTCTTATGTGCTATTGTGAAAATTAACTAAAATAGATTATCCTAAAGAATTTTTTTTAATTCTATCATGAATATACAATAAACAATATAATGTTTTGTTTATACTTATATAAATTGTATACATAAAAATTATCAATTTATGATTTTAATAAGATCTTCTATTTACATAAGTTTTTTAAAAAATATTATTTTTATTATTTTATCGATTTGTATTATATTATGAACCAGACTAACTTGAAAAAAAAAAAAAATATTAGTTTATAATTTTTATTAAATTATCAAATCTAATTTATAGAGTTTTTACTAGGTACATCTAGATAAATGCAGCAGACATTAAGTTTGTTTAAAGATTTATTATATAAGTACGATACTTGTCTAAGTTTTTAGGTATAGAATAGGAAAATGAATTTTATTTAGACTATGTTCAATGTATTGTTTAATTATTTTGTTTAAAATAGAGTAATTTTATAATTAAATTAGACTTTATTCAAATGGTATTCTATTTTAGACTAAAAATATATTAATAAATAAAAAAATAAAAAAATAAATGAATTACTCTACTTATAAAATGAAAAATAAGATAGGATTTGAATATTTTTACTTTCAACTTCTATTTTAAAGCAAAAAAGGATCAAGTAAGATCGAAGATGATATATTGATATTGTTTTAAGCTGTAAATATTGTTTTAGTCTAGTAAAATGTATAAGGACAAAAAAATCTTCGTTTTATCATTTTGTTGTGTATTTTTCATTTATAGATTATTGGTCTTGACTCGTATGGAGGTTGAAACTTTACATGATGCTCTATTTTTATTCTTCCATACTTTTGCCTATAGATCGATAAGAAAGCAACCTCCGGAAGTAAAGTTTGAACATTCTCCCAAGGACTCGAATTTCATTTTTTCCGATTTGCCTTCGCCACTGTTAAGCTAAATTCTAAGGTATGATCTCCGATTCTCAATCCACTTTTCATTTCACTGTTTCCATCATCCCCCAGAGTAGAAATCATTTTTATCCAAATCCGATTCAAGATCTATTGATAAAAACATAAGCTGGGTCAAATCAAAACCGGATCTTTAGTGTTTTCTCCAAAGAAATCAATCTCAACTCTTGCCCGTGAATAACGGCAAAGAAAGATTCATTTATGTTTTTTTTTTTTTTGGTTATTACATGAAACCAGGGAGACATGGGAGCATTCGCGTCGAGGTTTTGGTTCATGATGTTCCCTGCAAAAGAGTACAAGATTGTCGTTGTTGGTTTGGACAACGCCGGTAAAACGACGACGCTTTATAAGCTTCACTTGGGTGAAGTTGTCACTACTCATCCTACAGTTGGAAGTAACGTCGAAGAGCTCGTTTACAAGAACATCCGCTTCGAGGTTACCCCCAAAGCTTGTTTTCAAGAATTTCTTGTTCGAACATAGTTTTGATTCTTACATAAGTTCCACTGTCTCCATGTGTTTGAATTGAATGCTCTGTTTTTGAACTGTATTCATATTGGCACTGTTCTCATGGTTTCTTAATCACACATGTATATGTTCTTGCATTGCTTTTTTTTCTTCCATAAGCTATGGTTTTAAGCTTTGCAAATCTTTAGTTAATGTGAATGGTTGATACAATTTTTTTGTCTTTAGGTTTGGGATCTTGGTGGGCAAGATAGGCTGAGAACATCATGGGCAACGTACTATAGAGGAACCAACGCTGTAATTGTGGTAATAGATAGCACAGACAGAGCCAGAATCTCTCTCATGAAAGATGAGCTATTCAGATTGCTTGGGCATGAGGATCTTCAGAGCTCGGTGATACTCGTGTTTGCAAACAAACAGGACCTGAAAGACGCTATGAGCCCAGCTGAAATCACGGATGCGCTTAACCTTCATAGTATCAAGAACCATGATTGGCACATTCAAGCAAGCTGTGCAGTTACTGGAGAAGGTTTGCATGATGGGCTTGGTTGGATTGCTCAGAAAGTTACTGATAAAGCTCCAAAGTAAGAGGAAATGTCGGAAAATGAATCACATAACCTTCCCATTTTCTCTCTTTTTTTTTTTTTACAATGTATTGATTCCACTCTTCATGTGATGAGATTCACCTATTTGGTTTACTGTAGTTGAATTGGTATACTTCAAGAGATCTTAGTCTTTGTCTTATTGGTATTCTCCTTTGTTTAGGGATTGCAATAGCTGCCGCTGGCAAGCTTCTTAGGTTTCAATTTAGAGCTGCAGAGAATATATTTCTTGGGCTGTAAAATTTAGGATAAAAACAAGCGTTGATTGGTTAGTTTTAAGGGATGCAAAGAAACATGTGGATGTCACGTCTAGAGCTAAAAACAAATTAATCATACCGTTTGGAATGATTTTGCACATGCCAACCACAAAACGATGTGACACGTCATGTCATGAGTTTTTGATGATCATACATACAAAAGGTATTGACGTCCGACCATACTTTATATTTAGAAAGTTCGATATTGAAACTTCGTCATAGAAAGTTGAATCAGTAATATTCGTATCGTTTTAGATTTTTTGTTTGTCCCCTGCTGGTTTGCTACCTCTTATTGTTTTTAGAATACTTTATGAACTTATAATGCAAAGGATAGGGTCAATTTTAGGGTAACTAACAATGCAACCCAACCATACATGCATTGTCCTTATTGTTGGAATACCAGATTCAATGAAAGTCTCTTCTCAAAATCTTTCCAAGCAATAGATGTTATGATTACAATCTTTTGGCAGTAGTTATTCTTATTGATTCTTTTTTTTGGAACACTCATATTAGTTATTATCTATATATATGACGTTTTAAACATTTTAATTAAAAATATTTTTATTTTAAAATAATATTTGAAACAATATTTTTTGCAACTAAAACAGATAGTGGCTTTTACCAACAACTCTACTTTTAAAAACCTTTTACATAAACGTTAATATTCAGTTTCATAATATCTTTTCCGCAGAAATGAATACGTCATTTAATATTTTACTCGACGCTAAAATAATATTTATTTTACTTTTAACTAAGTTTCTGAGATTTTTTCCGCTAAAAGGTTTGCAAATTTTAAGAACTAAAATCTTGTCCCATACGAAAATAAATTTGCATACAAAGCGGCATGGCTTGCTCTACGACTTTCATTGCTTTTTGTCTCCCAGTTATCTAACCATTACAGCTGTCGACACCACTATGCATTATATAAACGTCCGCATATACAACCTTTTCAGTACTAGTTTTTTTGTATTTGATGAAATTTGAAATTTATTGATCACTCAAAGACCCATTTACAAAAGGATATTAAGAATATCTTAGAAAATCTAACCAAAAGAAAACAAAAAGAACTACTGTAATGGTATACATTTCTTGAAATATTAATTAAGTTCCAAACACTTCAAACCAACGTCTCATTACTCATTAGACCCTTTCCGTAGTAGTTCTTTTAATCTAGGTTAAACCGTCTTTGTATGTTGAGCAAAAAAATCTTCTCTGTGTGTTGAACCAAAAAAAAAAACTCTTATAAGCATTTACTGTAAATTTTTAATAAGTTTAATAGTATAAGAACTATAAAATATATATATTTTAACTCGTCAAAATTTAGAGATTAAAATCAGTATTTCACTCAATTTTACTAATAATACTACAATATTTTGTTCCCACGGTCAGATCAAACAGTTTTTGGCTGCTCTGATTCTTTGCTCTGTTTTATGTTCAGTTTAATTCATCCTTGTCAAACTCTATGCATCTACCCAACTGATCTTGGTCGTGGGTTCTCCTTTGTGATGTGTTTTTGGTAATATATATTTTTAACTTAAACTGAAACAAAAGTTTAATAGAGTAAACTTAGACCAGCCAATGAGAGTTGAAGTTGGGAGACTCTTATGAGCTTAGAGCATGATTAAAAGGGGTTCTTAGAGGGGTTCTTAGGGGGATGGGTCTCATGAATAGTGTAAGAACCGGTTCTTAAAACTCTTAAATAAGAACCGGTTCTTAAGAGTTTCTTGCACTGTTCACGGGTCCCACAGACACGTGGCGACCCACGATTGGTTAACTTTTTTTTTTTTTTTTTTAAAAAAAAAAAAAAAAAAAAAAAAAAAAAAAAACCTAAGAATTGGGGTTCTTAGGGTTAATCATGGTCTTAGTGAATCTAATCACTTAGATCCAACAACAACAGTACAACACATCCAAGTGGTTTTAGCCGTTAGACGGACATTTAGACAGCTCTTAATTTTGTTAACAGGACATTTAGGCAGTTAAACGGTCGAGTTTTAGAATAATACATGTCTTTACTAATGGCGATTATATATGATTAAAATTTTTAACTCGAGAACAGCAACAATTATTATATGCTATTGGGTCATGTGACTAGAATTAAAATTTTCAACTCAAGAATGAAAAACTCCCTTTTAACTTAAAATAATTTAAGAAGGGCGGGCTTACAGATTGATAAAGTACCATGAGTCCAAAGTAGAAAGTTCTTGTCACGACTCTACAAATAGACCATTAATCAGAGATTCATCAACTACTGCAAACCTTCAGCTCTCTCTCTCTCTCTCTCTCTCTCTCTCTCTCTCTTCTCTTCTCTTCTCTCTAACGACCCAAGAAACAATGGAAGAGACAGTACTGACAAAGGATCAGCTTATCGAGTTCAAAGAGGTTGTTTGTCTCTTGGACAAAGACGACGACGGTTCTCTCTTTCTTCTCGAATTATGATAGTCTGTATAAAATTATATATGAAAAAGTGATATGTGTGGTGACATATATATATATATATATTGTTGCTTTGGAATCCAGTAACAGGTCGTATAACGGTCGAAGAACTTTTAACAGTGATCCGTTCGTTGGATCAGAATCCAACAGAACAAGAACTTCAAGATATCATCACTGAGATCGACTCCGATGGTAATGCCACCATTGAATTTGCTGAGTTTCTTAACCTCATTACCAACAAACTTCAGGTTCCTCTCTCCATATGTGTTATTACATTCATGCTTAATTAGTTTGATACGAAATATATACTATTTCACTATTAATTACATCAAGTAAAAGATTTTTGCTTATATCATTTACGACTTGTTGTCAATATGAAGCTGTCTCATTAATTATGCCTCTGTCTTAAATTTCTTGAGTATAGTTGGAAATATTATTCTCTTTTTTTTTGACAAATCTTTTTTTTTATTATAACAAGTATTTAATCGTATTTTATGCTTTTAATTGTGTTTTTTTCTGGTCAAGCAATTTACTTATTTTTTATAAGAAAGAAGACTTTTACTTTTTCTCTGTTTGTAAATAACCATTTGTTTATACTCTAAAAAAGACAATAATTATACTTTTATAACAGGTCGTATTTGTTAATTTGTTGTTGTGATTTGATGGTTTAGGATAATGATTTTTTTTTTTTTGTAAAAAATGGTATAGGATAATGATGCAGAAGAAGAGCTGAAAGAAGTATTCAAAGTCTTTGACAAAGACCAAAATGGTTATATCTCTGCCAGTGAGGTCCGTCATTTTCCAATCTCATTTTTGTACTTTTAATTTGGGGCCCTTTAATTTGAGTTGTTGTTTTTCGTCTCTTTTCTCTCTATATAAGTGCAATATAACCTGTGTTTCACAAAAAAAAATATAGTAAGATATAACCTTGACTTATTAATAAAACTACTTTTTTGACAAAGACATTAATAAAACTATATAAACAAATTAGTTCCATGCACTGGATTACGTTTGTACAACGTTCTTCAATAATAGCATGTACGGTCTCAACTCTGTTGTTATTTGTTATTAATGTTTTAGAGCCACAATTATTTAGATTTTCTGTTTACTAAATCCTTATTGGGGTTTTGTCAAATTTAATTAGGGTTCATGAACCAGTTTCATAAACGTTTTCTCTGCTTAAGTGGTACATGCTCCATATCTCTAAATTGTCAAATCCATGATAAGCATCATAACTATGAGTATATATTACGGTCATTGACCAACTTGATCAATTAATTCTGCATTAACTATATAGATGATAAAGCCAGCTAAACACTCTTAGAAATATTTTGAATTAATGACAAAAATCAGACAATAGCGCCAGGCAATCTTCCAATTGAAAGAGATCACATACTTGTCTCATTTATATTCTAAACATTTTTTCCGTCGTGAAGGCTTAGAGCTAGCTGGCATTGTGAATCTTTGGAGAAGAACGAGGAGTGACAAAAAACAATTAGTGGAAAATAAGTTAGGAGTAAAATGCGTTTGATATTTGGTTATTGGACAGGTGGGCACATGTTTCACCTATTTTAATTAAATATATACCTTCCTTCACATCCTCAGAAGTTGCATTAATGGGTAGTAAGTCATATACAATTTATTAATAACATTTCGGTTTAAATTTGGGCTCGGTTTCGGTTTAGTTTGTTCAGATCTAATAAACTTTAACCGAAGTCAGAAAATTTTGTTTGGTTTGTGTTTTATTTGATTAGGTTTGAGATCAGTTTGGTTTGTGTTTCGTTTAGTTTAGTTTAATTCGGTTGTGTTTGTATTTGCTCAGTTTGATCGAGTTGGTATTTTTGTTTTGTTCCAGTTCGGGTAACAAAAATATAGTTTATAAAATAATATAAAACAAATCATCATTTGACATTAACTTCTTATTTTTTTCATATTTAAGCGTAAAGTCAAACATCATAATAAAAATATAAAAAGATGTAATCTAATAATTTTATATTATTTTCTTCAAATCTAATATAAATATTATATATTTTAAAAAAAAAATATTTAGGATAGTCTTTTTAGTTTATTTTTTCAAAGTAGCATTCAATGAGAAAAATGACCAAAATATTTTATTAAAGAGGTAAATATGCACTTATAACCCTAGGGTTAACTAATCTAGAATTAGGCTTTAGAGTTAAGGGATAGGGTTTTGGGGGTAGAGTTTCAAATATTAAAAAATAAAAAAATAAAAAAATAAAATTTTCAAAACAAAAATGAGCTATTTTGGTCATTTTCCTTTTTGAAGATTATTTTGTGATAAAAACTTAAAAATGACTATTTGAGAGAATTATCTTTTCTTTTATGATAGTGTTTAAGATTCATATTTTTCTATTGTGTTTCTTTTATTATTTTATAAGTAAAATTCATAAAATTATGTTTAATTATTTAAGTTAGATTGTTAAATATCTTAAATCTTAATATATTTAATTAATCTAATTATATAGACACTTTGGTGTTTTGATTTTGTTTGGTTTAAAACTGATTCCAACTAAACCATTTAGGTTAATAAAACTTTTAACCAAAGGGTTAAAACATATACCTTAGTTTAGTTTGGATCGGTTTGAGTAATTTGGATGAGTCTATTTATTTGGTTTGGTTCGTTTTTTTTTGTTTACCCTACTTTTATATAGCATTATAACCAGAGCCGGGGGTTTCTAACTGTGTATTTGAAATGCATGACTCATGCCTAACAAATAATTTCAGTTCGAGTTTATTTTCTCAAACACATCTCTCAAAAAAGACTAAATAACAATTAATAAAGCTTGAGTTCTCTTGCATATTCTGATATTAATATTGTAGGTTCTGCCTTGTT
>MU107742.1:0-41493 GCA_012274485.2 Sinapis alba | reverse complement strand
CCACAGCTGTGACCTCTTTGCTCTTTTCACCAACAAAGTTCACTTTCTCTTGTTTGGGTCTGTCCAAAAGAAGCATGTCAATCTTGTCTTGTAGAGCTTTCAACTCCCTCTTGGTGCTTTGATCTTCACCTCCACTGCCTCTATTGCTTCTATCATACTCTTCGTTGGAAACCGTATCACTTTGAGCCATGTTCTCTACAAGCTCTAAAGCATCTCTTTCAGTTCTCCCCAAGAAGAAACCATTGCTAGCAGTATCAAGTCGACTTCTATACTTGGGTAAAGCACCTCTGTAGATGATACTAAGTTGACTCTCCAGGCTGAAACCATGATGGGGACATTGAGAGATGTAGCTTCTGAACCGCTCATAAGCTTCCCCAAAGCTTTCAAGATTATGTTGTTGAAATCCAGAGATATCATTTCTCAGCTTGGCAGTTCTTGAAGAAGAGAAGAACTTGTTGAGGAATGCCTTCTTGCAGTCATCCCAAGTGGTGATAGAGTCACTTGGAATGTTCTTCTCCCATATGTGATCTTTGTCTCCCAAAGAGAATGGGAACAACCTTAGCTTGAGAGCATCTTCAGAAACTCCATTGGTCTTTGATAATCCACAATATCTGTCAAATTGATACAAGTGATCAAGTGGATCTTCTACAACAAGGCCATGGTACTTGTGGTTCTCTATCATGTTGATCAAGCTGGACTTGATCTCAAAGTTGTTGTTTTCCACAGCTGGAGCTCGAAGTCCCAACCTATTTCCATGAATATGAGGTTGATCATAGGTGCCAATAGGGCGAGCTTGGCGCTGTGGATGGTTAGGTCTAGGGTTATCAGCTCCCTGACCATTGCCCGCTTGAGCATCATTGTCAACGTGAGGTTATTGATCCATGTCCAATCCCAACCTTAGTATGTGAGAAAAGTTCTCGTCTTCTCGTCTCTTTCTTGCGATTTCTCTTTCAAATGCTCTGATATCGTCAACTCGGGGAACAAGATCAGTAGGTCCTCTGCTTCTCAATTTCATATACCTGAGACACAAAAGAGATGAAGAAAGTGTGTAAGTAATCAAGTAACAAAAATAAAAACTTAGTCTCAAGCAAACAACCAAATCCCACTGTCAAAATCTACTTAGAACTGGCAACAGCGCCAAATTTGATAAGGACTTTTCAAGGATCCTGATATCAAAGTAATATAGAAAGATGTCAATCCGATTCTAAGTGATCTCAATGCAACGGGAATACAAGTTCATGCTTAATCAAAGTGCAACAAGTGGATGATATTATCAAGTAACAAACTAATAAGACTAATCTTAACTTAAACTTTGGTTCAATAGGAAATAAAGGGACTCATGGGTGTAGGGACTTGACTTTGAATGACTAAGATTCAACCTAGGATGGCAAGCTATCAATCAATGGTATCCTTAAGTCTAGACACAATCCTAAACAAGCTCTTTGTCAAGATGAATGTTCATTTACCTTAACTAATCAAACATCAAATGTCTTTGGTTGAAATAGCTAAGGCAATCATTAAGAACTAGTCTATTAACTATCTAAACAATCCTAACATCAAATGTCTTTGGTCAAGAATGCTAAGAGCAAGATCAACTTGGTTCAGGCATTTCATCGAACACCTTCCGGGTGAGAGATACCTAATGATCTAGACTAGAGAGGCCAACACTAATCTAGCAATAAGAATAGAAGATAAGCAAGGAAATAAGATGATCTAACACTAAACACCCTAGATCTTCACTCAATCACTCTAATCACCCTAACTCATGAATCCAAAATGTAACTACTCACTAATAGACATGTTAAACCCAAAAACCATGGATGATTCAAGGTTAAACATGGTTAGTGATCAAGATAAATCAATAAACACAAGATAACAAGGTGAAAAGATGATAAAGGATGAATCTTTCACCAAATTGCAAAATGTGTTTTTAGAGAGAAAACAAGATCAGATCACAATTTTGGTCTAAAGTGTATTTATAATAATCCTAAAAACGAACCGGGTCAACCCAACAAACCTGGGTCGACCTGACAAAACTAGTCTTTTTCGCCTGTAGCGACTTTGTCTCCCCGCTACGTCATGGTCGCTAGCTGGCTTTTGTGTTCTTCAGGGCGTGTAGCGACTTGCAGTCGTCGCTACACCATGTCGCTAGGATGTCCGGAGAAGTCTCTAGCGACTTACTCAAGTCGCTACACTCACGTCGCCACAACACTTAGTAAATTTCGACTGGTCTTCAGGTTTTTGTAGCGACGAGCTCAAGTCGCTACACCATGTCGCTAGTAGGCTCGCAAAACTCGTAGCGACGAGATCAAGTCGCTACGCCATGTCGCTTGGAGTCTCGTAAATGTTCATAGCGACTATGTCATGTCGCTAGGATGGTGTCGCTACGGTATCGCCTTTGAGTCGATGTCTTGTAGCGGTTAGAGGAGGTCGCTAGGCTTTGTCGCTAGGAAGCTCGGGTGGTTGCTTAGCGACTTGTTTATGTTGCTACGTCTATGTCGCTACGGTGGTGAGGCATGGTGACGACTTATGCTCAAAACATCTCTTCTTTGGTTCTAAAACATCCCAAATGCCTCCAAAATCATCATAGAGAATCTCCAATACCTGAAATAGACATATGCAATGCTATGCAACCTAAATAAACTCTAAATACATCTAAATGCTAGATAAAATGACTAAAAAGCAACCTAAAATCATGTAAATGCACAAGATATCAATACAACAGGGTCTGAGACGGAATCACATAAACATTTATATAAAGTCACAAACTTCGTTACATTTTCTGTTTATTTTTCACTTTACAGGACGATAACAAATATAATGTTGGACGAGGAGCTCATCTTACTCTCAAGCGTTATGAGAAAGCTCGTAATCTTGTTGACAAACTTCCAGGTAAGTTAGTCTTTGTTAATCATTATATCACAATTGTTTATGCTCTCTGAATGATGTTAATATCATGTTCATTCATTCAGGTATGGTAGAGGCACTAGCTCATCATTTCCTGACCATTGTGACCTGGATGTCTCATCTTCTGGCTGACTTACTTCAGCTCCATCCTCTTGATCATCACCTTGATCGTGAGAACCTGTCATCTCTTCTCCTTCTTAGTGAAGAGTCTCATGAGTAGGTTCAGTGTCACCCTCTCACTATCAAGGTGAGGATTCCCTTGTGAAGTATCTTCACTTTTCTCTTGAGGACTCCTCTGTGGAACTTGTCCTCTATTCGTATCCTGGTTTACCTTGATCCCAAAGCCTTCCAAGAGAACTCTCAATGTAGTTGCTTTATCTGATGTAAGATCTCACAAGTGCTCTTGATTCTGCTCTTCACAGTATCCCCTCTCTTCAACAAACTTCACATCCCTAGATACCAAGACTCTTCTGGAAGTAGCCTTAGTTTTCTACTCAAAGTATGGGACCAATTGGAGATTAAACTTATGGAGTTGGTACAGTGAGATGTTTCTGTCAGAGGGTGGAAGTCGAGTGAATCTGATTCATCCATTATTGTTTGGAGGATGTGGAAAAGATCATGGAAATGTGTTATGGGGACTTAGCCAATAATTCTGGAGCAAACAAAGGACTGTAGTGCTTAAGAGCTTTGAGGAGATAGTAATGTATGATGTGAATGTTAAGGGAGCTGTTACTATCTAAGGAAGTTTCTTTGTGCCATTCAAACCGTCTTAAGGCTACACGTTCAGATCAAAGGTCAGTTTCAGGTAATGAATCAAGAAAGTCACAAAGATTATTTTGGTTGGACGTTTAATTAAATCAAGATCGAGAACCCCAAGTTGTTATGATGATTTTTTTATGGTTGTCCTTCTTCAAGTGGATAAAATCCTGGATCGTGTACGTCATTCGCACTTTGGTTGTTTCTCTGAAGAATAAGGAAGTTATTCTACCCTTCCCCATGAAGTTAACCGATTCCATTTACCTATACCTAGGGTACCACTTGTTGAATTGTTTCGCTTTTCCTTACCATTAGTCCCTAACCAAGTGTTTGGCTATTTGGGTAGAGTCTATGCTTTAGATTTTCCTTGACCGTGAAAACTCCTGAAAGGTAAATAACATGTTTGTTTCTTATCCTATATTGTGTTGTGTGCATTAAAAAAAAATAAAAATTATGAATGATTTAATAAATATGTAAATGTGTGATTAAGGTGTTGTAAGAGACCTTGTCTATGGACGGAACTTTCATCCCATATTGTATTTGTTTTGGGAACAACACATAGTTTTAGTTCCAAGTAGTGTCATAGTTTTAGGGAGGATTCACTTTAGTGAATTCAAGTATACCGTTCTTATTCGTGGAAGTACTGGCTGCCATTTTGAGTTATGGTATGCTTTCCCTATTTTTTAGTACTTCCATTAGAGCGGTTTGTTTCTATCTAGAGTGAGATTGTCTATCTAGTTATCGAGCTCAATTAGGAAGTTGTTGAGGAAAGAATTCCTTGAAAGATGACCAGTCATCGTTGGCCTTCCGTGGTATTCTAGCAAGTGTTGGAGCATCGCTCATATCAGTTTGGAGAGTTGAAAACCTTTTGGAAAAGGTGATGGTGTATTCCATTATCCTGATCATTGAGAAATAAAAGATAACAAGGAGCAGAGTATTGAGAACCGTTAGATAACTAGGGAGCATGGAGATGTGTTTAAGGAATTGGAATGATTGTTGACATCTAGAAGTGACTCGTTCAGTATTCTTCTTGAACCTAGATTCGCTGCAATAGCCTAGGCATCTTGCCAAGTGGTTCTACCCTATTTCAAGTAATAGTTAGAATAATTGTTTGCAGAAAGGTTTTGTTCGATTTAGTTCTTTGCCTATGGAGTGTACCCATGTCAGTGGTAAAGAAGAAGAACCATAGTTTGTGTTTATGTTCAACTAAAGTTGAACTGAGGACGTGACCATCAGGGCCAAGTATCAACTTTCTAGAATTCGTGAGTTATTGAAGATCGGTTGCAAGGTGCAGTTTGTTTTTCAAGGACAATTGATGGACGCTTCACGTTGTAGTAAATTCTTATGTGGAGAAATGGGAAGTTGGATCCCTTAGTCAGCAAGTTGGAACAAGGAGCTGCTGCGGATTTAGAAATGGTTGCTAATATTGCAGAATGGTTGTGTCCAATCTCTATTATCGAGATTCAAAGTTCTTTGGATTGACCGGTTACCATCATAAGTTTGTTCAAGAGCTAGAAACCATGTCAACCACTGAGCTGACTGACTGATAATGGTGTTACTTTCGGATGGAGTAAAAGTATTGATGAAGTATGCAATCAGTTAGAGGAAATCTCAACGTCTATGTACATCTTAGCTTTGCATGAGCCTAACCAGTCATATACTGTTGCATGGATGCATTGTGTATTGGTTTAGGTAAATGCTAATGCAAGACAATAAGGTAATCGCTTATGCATCAAGGGAACTAAAGAAGAATAAGCTAAATTATTCGATGCAAGAGATGGAGTTGGCGACAGTTTTGTTGTATATCAAATTTGGTAACCATTTCAATATGGAGAAGGAATTCAAGTGTCCACTGATCAAAGAAGACTTAGGAAAAGAAAATACTGTTGCTTATGTTTTGAGAAGGGGAAATTTGGTGTCAATATTGAGAAGGATCTCAAGAATCATGAAGCAGAAATTGAAGCAATTTATTAGGCTGTCTTATAAGGAAGGAATGGAGAGTTTTCAAGATTGCAAGTAGTAAATCAAGATGGCATATCCGTTCATATCTGAGGAACTCAGTTAGATGATTAAAACTTAAAGAAAACTTAGGAGGAACATACTAAAGATAATTTCAGTGGAAGATATGAGGAGTGTTGTGTAGACAAGGTTAGTCAGTAAAAGACGTGGGAGAAGGAACTCAAGTTCTACTAGAAGATTAAAATGGATAATTAGAAAAGAGATGTTAAGTGAATGCTGAAGAAGATTGATGAGTGCAAGAAGAGGTATGACCGTAAATCATATGGGAATGCCAAGGATGTATCAATACAGAAAGTACAAATTCGTCATACAAGAGTACTCAGTTGGTTTATTAAGCTTGGTATAGAAGAACTTGTTGAATCCTCAGTTGCTAGACAGAAGAAGAAATCAGAAAGCAATATAACCATACTTGGATATGGGAAACATCAGAGAGATTGAATTGTTCAGAAGATTATGAAGAGGGTCTCAGGTAGATCAAAAGTGTATAGAATATTGTAAGGAAAAATATTTTTGGAGTGGGTGAGTGTGTGTATTTGAGAGTAGCACCCTTGATCTGAATCATGTTAGCATGATTGATTGTGCATGTTCTTGTTTGATTGTTGTACGGTTAATCAAGTTGACATTGACCCGACCGGAGATGTTACCTTCATGTATGGCACATCACCTAACATTTCACATTTCATGTTGTTAGTATGGGAGAAAGACAAATCAAAATGTTTCAGAAGTGATGGTATTCAGAGACTCAAAGCTGTCAGTAGAAGTATGCAGACTGCAGTATATGAGAGTTATGTACTGTAAAGAATTAGTTCTCTTGAAAGTGTTTGCTCAAAAAAGAAACGATCATTTTGTAAAAGTTGGGAAATCGGCAATCTGTTATATCGATCTGTACCGAGTACTGAGTGGTTATCAGAGTTGAAAAGGTTATCCTTTGACCAGAGAATCTTACAGTTGTGCATTTAAAAATTTGTGAGCCGATGTTGCGTAATCTTATATCATACCCATTATGATAGAACTGCTGAGACTAGAAAACTTCAACCTCAACTCGCCTAGCCTAAAGGTCCTTTGCTGATAGGTGAGCACCATATTAGAAGATTTGAGATCAGAAAACTTGGTAAGATCAAGTATTTGGGGAACCAACCAACAGTTGTTTTGACATGGGAAGATGAGGATAAGTTTAGAGTTGATTATTATGAAGTCTTTGCAGAGCCTCCAGTGTTCAGTAAAGTGTGTACAACTATGTTATGAGAATTCGGGGACGAATTCTTTTGAGGGTGGAAGAATGTAATAACCCTCACGAACCAATGAATTTTTGGTCGAGAAAAATTCCGCTCGACCAGTTTGGAGTTGGTCAATTAGAATTAAAATAAACTGAACCTAGTGAATTAATGTCTAACCGAGACTGTCGTATGGTCGAAAGACCTTCCCTTGATAGATCTGGTCGAGTTTTAATTATTATGGTCGAGTTTTAGTAAAGCTAAAACAGTTTATCTAAAAGAAAGACGAGATCCTATGGACGGGAATATTTGGTCGAAAACTGCCCAAAACGACCGTTCAGCTGCTTGGACGGTCATGTGCGATGCACATGATTTTCACCTGCTTGTTTTCTTGACCAGTCATGTGACATGCACCTTCCTGCCTGCTTTCTACATTAAATATCATGTGAGTTGCACACCTGCTTGGAGATTACTTCATTGGGAGGAAAGGTTCAGCTGCTTGGTTACTTCATTGGACATAAATGATTAAGCAGGATGCTACCTGTCGATTCTCAGCCTTGCTTTGGTATACAAGCTGGACACTCATCAGAAACTCGTCTCCATGTATTTATCTCCATCAGAAACTCGTCTCCATGTATTTATCTCCTTCTCCTTCATTCTGGCCGTGAATAATTCAAAGAGGAACACAGAAAAACAAGAGAGAGAGAATAGAGAAAATTTAACAGAAAAATTCATAGAAAATTCAGCGAAACAATTCAAGAAAATTCAGAGAAGAGAAGTAAGCTTAGACGACCCTTACTAAACATATTGTGACTTTAATCAGTGAGTATTTATGTGATTAAGAGCTGAAGTTTTGGTGTTCTGAAGTTGAGAATCACCCATGTTCATCAGCCTTTGATTTTGACCGGTAAGATGTTTGTGGATCAGTTTTCTGTGAGAAGTTCTGTTTGTTTGGCTACACTTGAGATTTTTTCTGAATGAATCCAACCTTGACTTGATACGGTACTGATCAGGTTGGGCGTGGCTTCATCCTAACGTGGTGTATCAGCTGAGTTCAGACAGTGCTTGATTTGAACCGGTAAACTGTTTTGCCTTTTGATTCAGATCAGTTTACATTGGAACCAGCTGAATGAGTAGTTGATATTTCTGTCTGGATCAATTTCTTAAGCCCTTATATGGATTGATATTAGTTCAGTTCATGGTCGCCTCTCATCTCAACAACTTAGCTGAAAGGATTTATCTTTAAACCAAACTGAACTGAACTTAGCTAAGTTTAACCGAACTGATCGTGGTCGGAACTAAAATGTTCTGAACCAAACTATCTGAGTTGATTTGAGTTTCTTCTTGAACTGGACTGATGATTATGTTCCAACCATTCTGTTTTGAATTCAGATGGTCGAAGAGGGTGATCGGACCAGCCAGGTCATGCCTTGTCTTCATTCTGTTTTGGGAGTGACCAGAAAGTGGCGAACGTTTACTTGAGCTCGAGTCTAGTCTTCCTTAGGCAATCTCATGGATTCAATGGTGAGTCTAGATAGATGATGAATAATTTATGAATGAGTATGCATGAATGCATACTGAATATAGTTGATTGATAAGCAAAGTCTCTTAATCTATAATTGAATGTGAGATGTTTACTTATGTAAACACTTAAGAAATATTATTATCTATTATTTGAGGTTTATCCCGAGCCTTAGTACTTGTTCTCAAGTACTAATATATAAGTATACTATTAAGTATATAAGTATAAATCATGTGAAGTCTTATTGCATACTCACGCTCCCAAACTTCCCGCATTGCCGTGAATTGGTCTTGCGATATGGAACAAGGTAACAAAGACACGATGATGGGGTTGCATCCTGGAGGCCGTGTAACTGCATGCAGCGTTAGATGTTCGATCTTTGAATATCTGATGGAGATGATGGTTATATTTATTTTCCCGCTAAGCTCGGTTAACCTTGGTGGTTTTCCGGGTTTAGCATATATATAAATATATATTATAAGTATGAGTTAATGGTGGATATCGTGGAGGTGATGTTTAAGATAAGATTCATATTAATGGAATGAAAAGCCTTATATACATACTTAATAGTTATGGAATATATTTCCACTGCATAAAAATGGAGTTCATTGCTCGAGATATTATTGATATATGTTGGGGTGTGGGATTAGACTCACTGAGTAAACTAGTTACTCATGACTCATTTGTGATGCAGGTTACCAGTAGGTGGGAGACCTTACTCTAGGACGGGAATGAACATCATTAGCTAGCCAGCGGTAGATTATCCTTGCAAACAAGTTTTGTATATAGCTTATGTATAAGCTTGTTTTCCGATAACTTCAAGGTTGACCTATATCATTTTTTTAAGATGATTTTGAATGAATAAATATAAAATGTATAAAGATTTTTCTAAAGTATGGGTTCCATATGATATTAGTCCTTGTCCGGGATGAACTAACTATCGGGTATTGCTTGGTCGGGTCTAAAAGCCTTAGGTGATATCCGATATGAGTGTCGATGTTCTCAGATTGCTAGTCCAAGGAACTCGGAAGTATTCGGGGACTTTGGGTTGGCTTTCAGGGAGCATCGACTGTGTTATTTCCGGTCAACTACGATCGGGGGTGTCATAGTCTCCCACATTGGAAGTTAGAAGGGATCCTAAATAATATATAAGATAGATGGGCCATTCTAGTTATCACTAATTGGTTTAGGTTGAAAGCTCATCTAACTTAATATATTAGCATAGTCCAATCCATACAGTTCATCCCGATCCACATCGATCTAACCCAAAGCTGGACATCCATCATTGCCCGAACATTATGAGATTGACGCTCAAAAAGTCATCATCTCGAGGGGGCGTATAAGAGACAGATAAACCAATTCACTTATCACCAATTTATTTTGAGTTGGAAGCTCATCTAACTTAATAACTATTAGTAGTCATCCTAACTTAACAACTATTACTAGTCATCCTAATTTTTTTTGACAACCTTACATTTTAAAAAAACAAATCTGCAATGTCTTTTTTAATTTATTTTGGGTTGAGATGTACTATTAGTACCAAACCTAGAACACCCAAATTTATTAGGTTTTCAGTTGTCCCTATAGTAATAATGGAAAACAAATAATTAGTGACTGAACTAAGGTTATATTGTCAATCAATATACAAACTATTTCATTGTGTGAGTTAATAGTTGTTAAGTTACAAATGAGTTGGCTTATAAAAATCTGAATTCGGTACCTGGACTTATAAAAAACAGCTTTTACATACCTAACATGATAAAGTGGATAGGTGCTTAATGAGTTGGCTTTTTAAGTTAAACTAAGTCATTTCATATTTTTTAAAAAACACAAAAATGGTGACCTTGGTTCACACTCGGGTTCCAAACATTTTCATAACGTTATTAACCACTTGTGCTAAAGAAGAATCATTGTTTAATTATACAAACAAAACTATATAATCTTTGAAATATCTTAAATATTAACATTTATGCTTTTAGTTCTAACATCTTGTTTTGTTGGGGTTTTAAATCCAATCTCTTCATTAAAGAGACGTTAATGGCGGCTTTGTTCTCACTCACGAGCTTCCCAATCTCACTCTCCCTACTTCAACAGTCTCCCATAGACAAAGAAATGATCGCACCACCAAATCAATGACTGTAATACCCCTGGTCTTAAATTGGAAGTCAACAGAAAATCAACTATTCAAGAATCATCAACACTTGGAGGAAAATGCTAGTAAAGGAGAAATATGGAGGTTCGTGGGTGTTACAAATGGTGGTATCATAGCATGATCTGTTTTCAAAAGTTTTCATATGTTTTATCGAGTCAAATGTGTCACATAGGCTACTTAGGGTAAACCGGTACGTTCGCATAAGTTTAGATTTTAGTTTAGTGAGAGCCTTTAGTCTGTAGAGTATATAGTCTCTTACTAACCCTTGTAGATGAAACTCCCAAGTGGTAGAGTCTTGTGTCGAGTACCCTTGTAGTAGAAACCTTTATGGGCATGGTGTGGTTGTTGAGGTATCAAGAGTTGAGAAGCTGTTGGGGGAAGAGGTAGTCTACATGGTTTTGGTACATAAAAGAGAGGACTTAAGTTTGAGGAACATAAGATAAGTCGGATGGAACCCGCCTTTTGGAAAGATTACTATGTAGGAATGGCAAGCCATATACGACATGGTTGGTATGGAAGCAAATGGAGAACATGAAGAATCAGAAAGGCAGAGTAATCAGAAGAGTGTGGAGTTATTTTCAAGACATGAAGAATGAAGGCTGAAGAAGTAATATCAAATGGTGATGTTGAGTAAGGAAAATGATCGAGGAAGACAAGACAGCAAAAGAAGATACAAGCGAGGGAGATTAAGAAAGATTAGGACTAAGGTGATTATCTAGATAGAGAAAGCATTGGAGTAAAGCAGTCAACGATGTAATCAACAAAGTAGTGAACCAAATGGAAGTTGTTGGAGACATAGTATCATAGTGGCACAGCAGAAGAATGGTGAACAAGGAGAATTTGAAAAGAATTGTTTTTAAGGAGGGGAGAATGTAATACCCATGGTCTTGATTCGGAAGTCAATAAAAATTAAATTATTCAAGAATCATCAATACTTGGTGGAAAAGCCAGCAAATGAGAAATATGGAGGTTCGGGGGTGTTACAATGACCATCAAGTAGCCTTCTTCCAATGCTTCGCTTTCCTCTGAGATCGCTTCCGTGATATGCATGTCACTTGTGTACTTGAACACGATCTTCTTCAACTCACGTACAATGTACATGTGTTTGTGGAAAATTACGAGTCAGTGGAGGGGCTGGTGAATCAGTTTAGAAGGGAAGTGATGAGAATCAGAATATTTCAAAGGTTATATAGTTTATTTAGTTTTACAAAACAATGAATCTTTTCTAGCACAAGTGGTCAACGAGGTTGTATTAATGTTTGCAATTTGCAACCCCGGTTCAAACGAAGGTTACCGTGTGTTTTTTTTTGTTTTTTCTAATTTTATTTTTTGCGCTTAACTTAAAAAAGCTAACTCATCAAGAAACTAGTTCACCTCATCATGATATCGACATGTTGTCAGTTGCATGTAGGTAAAAACAGTTTCTTATAAGTCTAGGTGTTGAAATCAAAATTTTATTAGATCAAGTACAAACTCGCACAGTCAAATAGTTTGTGTGTTTATTAAAAAATATGACCATAGTTCAGTTACTAATCAGCTGATTTCCACTAATAATGTGATCAATTTTCAACAATTTTCTATCAAATTAAGCATATCACATTTAATTAATATAATTGCATTTTGTTTAAACAGATTGTCAAATAGTTTAACTCGATTAAAACCTAAACTCCTTAATCCTAACTCACAAACATGTTTAGGCTAGGATTATTTGTCAAATTTATATTTTACTCAGACTAAACTATTTGAATTTTTTTTATGCAAAACACGATTATGTTCGTTAAACGCAAATTGCTAAATTTGATAAAATTGTGGAAATTGGTCAAATTATTAGTTTGGGGATACATTTGAGGAGCTAACAGGTCTAATATATTGGGTATTGATGCCAATAGTTTAGGGACAACTGATGTTAACCCATTTATTTTCTATTCTATTTTATTTTTGAAATATTTTTTTTAATCAAAAAGTTATTCTATTTATCAAACAAGAGGTGATCTGAGAATCCATACTGGAATAAAAAAACTAATATACAAAGGAGCTCTATGAAAATATCTAGCAGGTCTATCTAATGAATTGACAATTGCGTTTGAGCCCAAAGTATGTAAGAAATCTTAGAAATCTTGGAATATACTTCTTAGTGATGCTAACTCCTTCAGTTATATTAAAAAGCTTGACTATGCCTTTCATTCCTCAATTACTGAAACCTCAGGAGAGGTGCAGATTTTAACTACCGTCCATGTAGTTACAAAAAGTTTTTCAAACCATAAAAATTATCTTACCTTAAAAAAATTCATTAATGAAAGGATGGAAATTCATTGGAAAAAAGAAAATACTAATCAAGTTCTTGTTGTCCGATCTAAAATGCTCTCATATTGAATGGTGTAACATATTGTACATTACCTAAACAAGTGCTTCCAGCTCCGAATGTAAAGAGGACTCTCGCCTCCTTTAAGTATTGGTACCCATAAGCTGAATTTGAAATGGTGTATCTTTACAAACTCATTCACGTCTACTATATTGTGATGTAGAAGTACATGAATCATACACCATATAAATGTTTTGTAAGCATACAACTTATTAAGCTATTGGATGTAATGGTTACACCTCTACAGTGACTGATGTCTTTTCTGCAAACCAGACTTGACATTTTTCTTATGCATGTCTTATCAGCTCTTAAGGATCCATGTCGATTCCTCTGAATAATTTGGCATTATGAACTTACCAGATGCCATATTATCTATGGATAATGATCTACATCCAACTCTAGATATTCAATATTCTTTTTCGCCAGAAGAGATAATCTAAGTTGGTATAGACACTCAAAACCGGGAAAATGTTTGTAAGATGGTGTATATGATAAGGCACATGCTTCTAAAGCTTATGGACATTAAAAATAGCATGAGTTACAAATTCATCAAGCTTCCCACATCTAATACAATGATTATCACATCGCATATGACGGCATGTCAGGTTCCTTGTTAAATCTACATGTCATCTTGCAATCTGCCATATAAGATGGCGCATCTTCGAGCATTAAATTTCCAAGCAAAGGATTGGAACTTATTGGTATTGGTCTCTGAGTATGTGATCTCAGGTTTTTGATTTAGAGTATTCTTGCTACCCAATATCTTGATTTGAAAATTACTGACCACTCTTCGTATATCTCCAGTAAAAATTATCTCGATGGGTTGATTGGCTTATAGACATGCTCCAAACATGGTATGTACTCCATTATAGAAAAAAACTCAAGCATTTTCACATTCCATTTCTTAGGTTCTCCTTGAATAAAATCACTAACAGTCATCTTTAGGTGGACTATGGGAACATTAGGTTGGGTCGGCCTCATAGGAATGGTTGGAGTCCAAGGATCCTCCCAATCTCTAACCTCATAACCAGAATGCATTTTTCTATTTCTCAATGCCAATAGAGACCTCTCTTCTGAAATATGTGTCCATACGTAAGACAAAATATTTGTAGAACTTAATCATAAATGTGATCTAAGTCTGTAATACTTGCCACATAATACTCGAGCAAGCAGAGAATCTGAGAATTGTACTAGAATCAATACTTGTTTTGCCAACAATGTCAGATTAAATTCATGGATCATACGAAAACTAAGACCATCCTCATCTTTTGGAATGCAACATTTCTTTTATTTTACCAAATGGAGCCCTCTTTTTGTTGGGTTGAGCTCCACCATAATTGTGTAGTGGTATTTGAAAGTTTTTCACAAATGTCTAAAGGAATCAGAAAGTTGTACATAACATAGTTCGAAAGAGCTAATGCGATATATTTAATTAGAACCCCTTTTGTCCTTTTGACAATCATCGAGACAACCACCCATTAACTTTATCTTGTAGTCTATCCTTTAATAAGAAAAATATTTGCATTTTGAACCACTAATATACTTTGGTATTCCTAAGTATGAGCCAATTCTATCTTCCTAAGTGATGCCATGACTTCGTCACATTCATGGGGTCTGCCTTATATAAGAAAATGTATTCATCAGCTAGCGCATGAAACAAACATCCCCGTTATCTTCCCTTGATTCTCCACATATTTAAGAAGGTTAACAATCGCTTCCATGCATAAAATAAAGATAAAAGAAGACAAATGATCTCCTTGACACAATCCCCTTTCTGGGAAATAGTGCCTCTTGGCGGGCCATCATCAGAACATGATACTTTACAAATGTTATACAACGCATTATCCAGTCAATCCAGGTTTCTGAAAATCTCATCTTCTGCATAGCAGATCTTATGAATTCTCATTCCATCCAGTTATAAGCTTTACTCATGTCTGTTTTGATGTCCATTTGCTTGTTTCTTCCTCATGATTTGTTCTAAGCACATGAAAACTTCTTGAGCAATCATAATATTGTGTGTGATCTATCTTCCAGCAATAAAGGCTAACTGGGTCTTTGAAATACGGTCCGCTAATACTTTTTTAATATGTGGCATAAGACCTTTGAAATTATCTTGTAACTCGCATTGCACAGACTGATTGGTTGAAATTGCCATCTTTGTAGGATTTTGTTCTTAGGAATGAGACAAATTTTTGTATCACTCAATCCTTGTGCCATCTCTGAAAAGTCATCATTCCATCTAGTCCATGGGCTTTTTATGAATGCATCGTAAATAAAGCAAGCCTGACTTATCATTCTATAAATGGAAATGATATATCCTTGTTAATTGTATACGTGATAGTATATGTAATAGTAGCTAACGCTTCATCGATCTTTTTGGGGTTAGATAACTAAAAATATATCTAAATAACTAATAGCAATGGCTACGGCCGCCAAGAGAGAAAAAGAGAGATTTTTTTGTTGTTTCAAGTTCATCGCCATAGGCTTCTACAGCTCCGACATTGGCTTGTTTGATTTGTTTTGCTTCTCTTTATTTGATTTGTTTTGCTTCTGGTCATTTGATTTGTTTTGCTTCCGGTCATTTAATTTGTTTGATCTTTAGTTAATTTTAAATCTAACAAAGTTTTTGATTTTGATTTTGTGTGTTTCTGCTAATGGATTTAGAAAGACAAAAATTTTGGTTCAGTTGAACCATTTAAAAAAAGTTAATTGACAGATATATAAGCAGATGGGAGTGATGGTTCTTACCAGCTTCAATCGTTGATGGTTTTTCATTTAATGGTGATGAAGTTCTTGCTGCAAAATGTGGTTATTTTGAAAGGAAACATGAAATTCTAATTAATCGATTGTCTGGAATAGTAATATCTTTGACTCTATTATTATCAATAGAGCAATATAAATAGTTGTCTTGTCTCGGTGACTCCTATTGGAACAATTAAAAAAGTGTGGCAATCGTTATCAGTTCAGTTTGAAGTGTGGTGTTTTAGATTAATATGAAGATTATCTCCCTTGAAATTCAACTATTCCAAACGTAAATATGGATCTTTTATAACAAAAAATATATTTAGTCATCCACATGCAAAATATGTGTTAGCTTACTTTGAATTTGTACTAGTGTATCCCTTTTTCTACATCTGTTTTTCTAGTTTTCATTGTTTATAATTTTTTGCCTAGAAGTCTTAGTAATACAATTCAGCGTTAAAAAAGAAAAGAAAGAAGTAATGGATATTAATCCCTCTTCTGTTTCTTTAATATTACCTAATCATCAATCAAATGTGTAATTATGTTTTTTTGCATGTTTGTGCTTGGTTAGAGCATGGAAACATTTTGAGTTCATGTTCCCTTCTCGTAACCAAAGCACTATATTCTTTTGCTTCTAGAATATTTTCTCTACCTTAAGAGTTTCAGATAATTCCTTTAAATAAGCCGCTAACTCGAGTTTCAGATAATTTCTTTAAAGCAACCGCTAATTCCTCAGTAGACAAATCATATTTATGTACATGCATTTGATCTTCTCTTTAAGTTTCTCCACTAGTTTTTTGAGTTTATATTATTTTGTCGTCTCCCTTAGCTGAATGTTCTACGACATCACAAGATATGGGTCATGATATTTTCATCTATTGGAAGATCTGGTGAGTTTCATCCCTACAATGTTACTTGTTTGATCTCTCAATATTCAACCGTCTCTTATTAAAAAAAGTTTTATTGCCTTATATGGTCTGGTGAGAATATTTCGTGAGGACATGAAGATAGTTGGATTCCCACATACGTAAATACTGAATTGTAGAGTGAGTTCATGTTATTCTTTGATCCTAAAACTCGGTCTAGTCTACATCTAACAGTTGTGCGTCCTCTTTTCTCCACCCAAGACATCAAAGTTTCTGAACTTCTGAATTCCACCACGATCACTTATCATCTCGAAACTCATAAATAAACTAAATTGAAATGTTAAATTGATTAAAAATGTTCATATGAGAAAGTGTATGTGACTCAAGAACTCGAGCATGGGTGAATCTTTAACTTTATTTATAAGAAGGAAACACCAGAGGGAATCAAACTTGAGATGTATAGGTGCATATATACTTTTTACCACTTTATCCAACAAAGTCATATGAGTTTTATCGACAAAATTGTAAACATAAATATGTTTACGATCATGTGCCCCATAACCAATAATATGCCTTTGTCCTTGGCCGGAGCCATGATCATAAACAGCCCAATGATGCATCAGTCTTTAAAGTTTGTGAAGTGTTATCATTTAGGTTGATGAGTTAACTCTATTGGGCTTTGGTTATTGGGCCAAGACGAGAAAAAGTTTGGGCCAAGTATTTTATTGAATCTAAAAGTGGAGTTTGGCTCATAAGCTGAGTACGAGAAGTTTGTTACAAATGGTCTATCAGTAGTAACAGCCATCGTCGTCTTCGTCAACTTTACAACATAAACAGAAGAATGAGAGAGGAAGTTACAGAAGAGAGAGAAAGCAAATCAATATATAGAGATTCGGTGGTGATCGAAACTTTTGAGATCATAAGCTTTCTATGGTTCCGATTACGTTTATTCGAGGCTCTCCAAGAGATTGAAATCTGAAAGATCGTCACCTTCTTCATAGTTTGTGTGATATTCATCTCTGATGAGCTCCTTGTGTAAGCGTTTGTAATACCGGCATATACAAGACAATATCAAGGTTGTTGTATCACATCGATAAATAGTAAACATTTGAGAATTTTGATATTTTCCTAGACAAGAAGCAATAAAGTCTAGATAAACAAATCTTATGTGTTCTTGTGTGTGATTTTGATTGTTACCACTTGTTAGTTAGGCAAATTCAGTCGCATATCAAGTTCTAATCGGAATGAAGTGAAATATAAACTGAATCAAAACCTTAACAAAAGTTTGGATAAGAGCAAACACATTTTCTTGACTAACCTAAAACAGTAAAGAAGGAGAGGTGAGTGAAAAAAGATTAAAGACATTGTAAATGAACCAAAGGGGTAAACCATAATATTTCTTAGCGAATTACTGTTAAAAAGGCCGGAATTGTCATCTAATTTAGCAAACTTTTATGGTCATATTTTGTAGTTACTCAATGTGAATCTGTATACAGCCGAATATAGCTAACTGTCTAACGTCTATAACAAACTCTTGTGCATAACGGTCTAGATGACTACACATGTACAACACACTCACTTAAGTTTAACCATACTAATTAAGCTCTCTACAGACGATTGATAAGGTTTATGAGAAATATATGTCTTTCAATCACTATCTGTTACTCCCTCTGTATCATATTAAGAGGGTTTTAAGGTTTTTTCACAAAGATTAAGAAAATACAAAATTTAATGCAATTTGTCTTGATAACACAAAATGTTATTAGTTTAACCAGTAAAAAAAATATGTAATATTTTGTAATTAGTTACAAATTTCAAATGATATTAATTTTTTTAAAAATTGTGTAAACATCACTTATTATGAAACAAAAACAAAATTCTAAAACACCACTTATTGTGGATAAGTACAGAGTGAGTAGTTTTTTCTTCTCGGATTCTTTTTGATCATCTACAAAAGTATTTAATTTAATGTTCACATAAAAGCTAAAAATTCAGCAACTATGTATGTTTAAATAAATAACACTTCTTTTGCCGGGGACAAGAGTCACAGGCGCGGAGATTTTGTAGTTGAGATTTGGATCGGTCAAAGTGTTTTGGTAACAGTCAACATGAGAAAAAAAAAAACTTATTAAATTAATGACGTTATTTGACGCAAAACCCTTTTCTTTCTCAATTTTTAATAAGATGGAAATCTCAAAAATCAAGTCATCTTATTAAAATTAGCCCCCTACTCATATCCCTTTATTAAATTAATTTAGCTTTAGCTGTATCCCAAATTCCAAGACTGGATTGTAATTTTTTGAAATTTTATGAAAAGGCCCATTATTACAATTTTCCGAATTACACATTTCTTTTCTCCTCTCTGTCATTTTTCATTTATAAAATTGAAAATGTAATAAATATCTACTCCTTTGGTTTATTTATTTATTTCTCATTTTACGTATTGATTTTCTCTTTCCATTATCCTTCTGAAAACCCTAATTTCTCACATCTGTAAATCAATTTCTCCCTAAACTTAACCCACCCGTAGAAAAAAAAAATCCAAATTTTTCTGCTGGTAATTATGAGTGTGTTAGGAGAAATTCATCCGAAATTAAGGTTCCGCCATGGAAGCTTCGATCTTTCTCTTTACTAAGTTCACTTATTTTCTTTCTACTCTTCTGAATCTTACTTCTTCCTCTGGATCTCTCTCTCCTCTTGTCTGTACTTTTTTGAAGTCAGAAGCTTGAACCTGTCGTGATCAGCCAGATTCCACTGAGCTTCTCCTAAACTGTCGGAATCCCTCCTTACAGAATCTAAATCTAATGGAGGAGAGAGAAGGAACCAACAACAACATCATAAGCAGCTTTGGTCTGAACCAACATGTAGCTCCTCCTCCTCCTACTGGTGGTGTCTACCACATGGACCCACCACGGTCCGAAAACCCTAACCCTTTTCCTGTCGGGTCCACCGCCGCATCCGCATCTGCCTCCGCCGCTGCGGCTAAAGCTTCTGAGAATGCTGCTCCTCCTTTCAGCTTAACAATGCCGTTGGAGAATACGTCTTCTGAGCTAAAGAAGAAGAGAGGGAGACCGAGGAAGTATAACCCCGACGGTTCACTCGCTGTGACCCTTTCTCCGATGCCCATCTCCTCCTCCGTTCCATTGACGACGGAGTTTGCTTCTCGGAAACGAGGTCGAGGGCGCGGAAGAGGAAGAGGACGAGGAAGAGGTCGAGGACTTGTAGAGCCGCCCATCAACAACAACAATTGGGTCAAGAATCCTCAGATGTTCGAATGCGACAACAGTTCTCCGGGTAATGCTTATATCTCACTTAGTGTATAGGAATCTTTATACAGTTTGGTCTCTGTTTAAAGTACCAATACGTGGCTTGTAATGGATCTTATGCTATATTGGATCTCTTTTTCTTTTGGTTTGTCTTGTAAAAAAAAGTATGAGTAAGGACAAAAGTTTTGTCTAAAAGATACTAAATGCTTCTATCTTAAACACGATGAGAATTGGTATAAGCACTGTGGTTATGTAGCATAATTGTTTAACTTAAGACTGTTTGGCAACTAATAACTCAAGATTTCATCCTAAAATTGCTCACATTCTTGGTCCTGATTTTGTTACCTTAATTGTTAGTTAATTCTTGATTTATGGAATGTTTACTTTGCAGTTGTAAGAACTCCAGAAGTTGTTACTAGTGCAAGTTTTACGCCTCATGTGCTCACAGTAAATGCCGGCGAGGTATGTCCTTCTTTACTGTAATGTTTACAAGGAAAAGAAAAAATAAGCTTTCAGTATTTTAAAACATGAACACATATTATCACTATGCTTAACTCCAAAGATTTGTGACTCTTTTCGGCACACTGATTGGTAACAGGATGTGACAATGAAGATAATGACATTCTCTCAACAAAGCTCTCGTGCTATATGCATTCTTTCAGCAAACGGTCCCATTTCTAATGTTACACTTCGTCAGTCTATGACATCTGGTGGTACTCTCACTTATGAGGTGTCTGCTCTCTCTCTCTTAGATTCTCCTTTTAAAGCTCTTCTTTTTGCTAAGTTTAATCAACTATTTTGTGGTCAGGGTCATTTTGAGATTCTTTCTTTGACGGGTTCGTTTATACCAAGCGAGAGTGGAGGAACCCGAAGCAGAGCTGGAGGAATGAGTGTGTCTCTCGCAGGACCTGATGGTCGTGTCTTTGGTGGTGGACTCGCCGGTCTCTTTATAGCCGCTGGTCCTGTTCAGGTAACTAATTTATCCAACATGTGGAGGTGTTGATCTCGAGCTTTGAAGCATTATTGTTATCTACTTTTCTCAGGTAGTGGTAGGGCGTTTTGTAGCTGGTCAGGAAGAATCACAGCAGCAGCAGCAGCAGCAGCAGCAGCAGATGAAGAAGCAAAGAGGAGAAAGATTTGGGATCCCGACTACAACACAAGCTTCTAACATCTCATTCGGTGGTAGCTCAGCGGAAGATCCAAGAGCTAGATATGGGATCAACAAGCCTGTTGTTATCCAGGCACCACCAGTGTCCGCACCACCTGTAACCTTTTCTCATGAGCCTCAGCCAAGCACTAACGCTGTCCAAGGTTACTACACAAACAACACTGCTGAACAGATCAGGGATCTCTTCTCTTCTCTCCCAGGAGAGGATGATGATGATGAAGAAGATTTAGAAGGTGAAGATGGAGATGATGAAGAATTTGGAGACCATAGCGAGTCTGACACCGAGGTTCCAAGCTGATGAGATTGAGTGAGAGTGAATGAGACATGGATCGTTCTTGATCTTGACCTTTTTTCTTTGGTGCCTTAAGATTCTTTAGAGCGTAAAGCAGGTTTTAGTTGTTTTATTAAACAGAGATGCTCACTAAAGAGTTGGGGCTTATGAAAGGATGTAATCTTTAGGGTTCTTTGACTTGTTTTCTTTGTGTCCCCCCTAAGTGGTTGTTGTAGAAGTGCAATACTTTTAAGTGTGTGTGCAAACTCTCTCATTTAATTTACTCTTCATTGACTTATTTTGAAGCTCAAATGAGTTTTGTTGGTTCGTCTTCAGTGAATCTATCTACATTATTACAATCAAACCCGATTGTGTATCTATGCTACTTATTTTTAAACGCACTAATTCTATTCAGCTAACAAAAATATTTCAAACGATCCTGCTTTCTCGAAGTCATTTTCAGGTTTTAAATTTATTTTGCGTGTCATTAATTTTTTCTTATAAATAGATAGTTGTGCTCTAGTTTGTTAAACAAAGTGAATGAATAATTTTTTAAGAAGTTGCTAAAGTCTGGGACTATGAATTTGGTTAAGCTAAAATACGTATTGACGATGAACTCGAATAACAAGAAAGAAGATACTCCTTCTGTTTCATATTATTTATCGTTGTAAGAAAAAAAATTTGTTTCAAAATAAATATCATTTTAGAGTTTTAATGCAAAATTCATTAATAAGATTTTTTATTTTATTTTTTTATTGGTTGAAATATTGTTAGATGTATAAGTAATTATGTTTTTTTAAAAAAAATATACAAAATTATATATTCTCTTAATATGTGTGAATAAACCTAGAACGACAAGTAATATGAAACGGAGAGAATATCGTTAAAGAGATAAAAATTTCAAAAACTCTCAAGAAACACAAATACATATAACAAGTTTATGAGACTTACAAAAGTTAGCATTCACACAGTGCGAATCACATAAATGTCATTAGCTTAACTGCAAAAACATAAGGACAAAACTTAAATGTCGCATGATCAAGCAATGCTGATATAAAATCAATATTAGATGTTGTGGTTTCAACTGTAAAAAAAAGACTACGAGTTTGGTGAAGAATCTTGGTAGTCTTAAAAAAGTTGGCATTCACATTATAATAGTTTTTTTTATGCCAATTCGAAATTACTTGTTTAATAGGAGTTGCAATTTTCAAGTAAACAATTAGAAATGTTGGATATCGTCCATAGCTGGAAAGCATTTTAATACATATCTCAATTCGGTTTAAGAAATCGCATCATTTTTGTCGGATTTATTTTATCTGTTAACTTTCTTTTTATCCTTTTTGGACGTCAATTTTGTTTTCTTTTGACTTGTGGAATTTATGAACTAATGCAGAAAGTTTATTTTCTGTCCAATATATTGCTATTTTGGTTGGTTGCAAGAGCTTAAACCTATTTTTAATATATATATTGAACTTTTTACAAAAGTGATTTAAAACTTGAAGTCAATTACAAAAATAATTTATGATTTTCTTGAAAATTTCACTTTTCCTTTTTACTCTAAAAGTTCGGATAATTTACAAAAATGTCATTTTTTCTGAAAATAATTGTATTACCATAGCATCCTCATCTTCATCAAGTATTTACAATATTGTCATTGGTTTTAATACACCAACCACCATGAACAACCAATTTGAAGCTTTAATGCTTCTAAAATCAACATCTACATCTTTATATTCTTATTTCTTACACACACAAACTATTTTTCTTTCACTTCCTCTCTTATTCGTTCCTAAAATCTCAACTTTTTGATTTCAAAATTTATAAACTTATTAATGCTACTAAAGTTCATGATTCTTGGTCAAGAACGAGTATGTAACTTTCACTAAGAAATGATATGTACTTGGAGAAGTTAAACATGAATCTCACCAAATTTAAGATTTTTTTTTTTTTTTTTCAGATCTGGTTCGTGGAGAAGACTAAACTGAAAGTCTTCTCCACCGAGAAGACTTCCATGGAAGTCTTCTGATCAATGCATAGGTTAGTTTTGCAATTGACTTTATGTCTGTTTTTTTAGAGAAGACTTTCTAGAAGTCTTCAAACTTTTTTTTGTTAACAAAAAAGTGAGAAGACTTCCATATAAGTCTTCTCGAAAATAGGTTAGTTTTGCAATTGATCAAATTGTGTCAGAAATTTGACTTTCTATAGAAGACTTCCAGGAAGTCTTTTATTGGAAGACTTTATATAAGTCTTCTCAATTGTCGGTGGAAGTCTTCTCACTGGTGGCCGTGAAAGTCTTATTGGGTTACTTTTGCAATTGAAAATTAAAACTTAAATATTTAATTTTAAGTAGAAGACTTCCATGTAAGTCTTCTCGAAAATAGGTTAGTTTTGCAATTGACCAAATTGTGTCAGAAATTTGACTTTATATAGAAGACTTTCTATAGAAGACTTCCTGGAAGTCTTCTCACTGGTGGTGGAAGTCTTCTAATTAAAATTAGATATTTAAGTTTTAGTTTTTAATTGCAAAAGTAACATAAGTAGACTTTCACCAACAGTGAGAAGACTTTCATCAATACTTTAGAAGACTTTCTTGGAAGTCCTATGTCGGAAGACTTCCTGGAATTCTTCCACAGAAAGTCAAATTTCTGACACAATTTGGTCAATTGCAAAACTAACCTATTTTCGAGAAGACTTAAATTTCTGACACAATTTGGTCAATTGCAAAACTAACCTATTTTCGAGAAGACTTACATGGAAGTCTTCTCATTTTTTTCGAGAAGACTTACATGGAAGTCTTCTCTGGATGTCTTCCTTTCTAAAATTATAATTGCAAAAATGACCTTTCCGAAAGACTTTCTAGAATTACATGAAAGTCTTATAGGTTAAATGATTAATAAAATTTTATTTTCTCTAAAATTAAAGAGACTTTATAATATTTTTTTGTTAATTCATGTATATTAATCAATATTGGAGCTCTTGAATTAAACTTATAATTTAATTGGTCATAATTATTAGCTTACCAATATTTATATTTATTAATATTTCTAGCTAATGAGAAAAAACTTCTATGAAAGACTTCTAGTACATTATATGTTATAAGACTTCCAGAAAGTCTTCTATTACATTATATGCTAGAAGACTTTCCAAAAAATTATAGAAAACTTTCAATTTTTTAAAAAAAAATCTTCAGAAAATTCTCAGAAAACTTCAGTGAAAGTTTATATTTTGTAAATTTGATTAAGTTTTTTTAAAATTCTTTTTCTTTTAATTTTAGTAAATTTAACTAAGTTTTTGTGTCGTTGTGTTATGTTATAAGTGTTAGACTAATTTTAGTTAATTTGAATTTGATACCAATAACTTTAATAATATTAGATACTTTTGGCAAGATAATGTTGTAGACCTGAACATATTTACCAAAAAAATTTTATTGACATCTCTTCAAATTTATAAAAGAATCCACAAATAAAAGATTACACATACAAATCATAAAATAAATCATAAATAAAATTATTACACATGAAACTATAGATCATTCATCCACAAAGATAAGATTAAACTCCACTTGGCATGATAGGAGACTTTGTCAGAAGACTGTCAGGAAGTCTTCTTGTACATTATGTTAGAAGACTTTCAGAAAGTCTTCTTGTACATTATATTAGAAGATTTTCAGAAAGTCTTCTGACAAAGTCTTCTAACATATAATGCACTGAAAGACTTTCTGAAAGTCTTCCCACTGAGAACAGAGTCTTCTCAAAAGTCTTTCTAAAGTTTGATTCAGATCTGAAAAACATGCATATCCAAAAATATTCAAATAGCCTCAAAACAAAAAAGAATAGTAGAATATGAGATATATCTACCTTTATAGAACACACAAAATACATATCCATCATTTATATATATACCTTTAAAGGAGTAGAATATGAGAACCAAAAAAATCTGCAAAACATGATAAATTAGTAAGAAGACATGAGATAAAAATAAGAAATTTATATAAAGTGTTGTTTTTAAAGTTTAAAAAGATTAGAAAGAGGTTAGAGAGTTTTAATTTGGGAAAAAGGTAAGAGCTTTAAGCAATAAGAAGTTACCAAATGATGTAAATCAGACATGGAAACTTACTAAAATATTCAAATATGTTATGAAAGAGGAGACATGGGAGAAGATTTTGTCACAAGACATCCAGAAAGTCTTCTAAATCTGAAAAACCTGCAAATCCAAAGAGTAGATGATGAGAACTATATAATAAAAACCTGCAAAAAACAAGATAAAACAATGAGAATGCATGAGATAAAAATGAGAAATTGATATAAAATTGGGTGTTTTCAAGTTAAAAGAGATTAGAGAGAGGTTTGAGAGTTTTAGAGTGAGAAACATTACATTTTCTTGCAGCAATTTGAGAGCAAGAGAGAAAATGTGTAAATTTTCTTTATATAGGGAGAAACAAAAATTGTAATTAGGTTAAATATTTTCGATTCAAAAGACTTTCAGGAAAGTCTTCTGAGAAGAGAGAAGACTTTCAGGAAAGTCTTCTGAGAAGACAAAAGACTTTTCTTCTTTCTGGAAGTCTCAGAAGACTTCTTTGAAAATCTTTTACCCCTTGAATTTACTATTCTCCCAAAAGACTTACATGTAAGTCTTTTGGCATAATATCTTTTAGTATACTTAAATCTTCTAATACCTTAAACTAAATAACAAAGTAAATATTAATAAACTCTTCACTAAACTTAAAATCAACTTCAAAACTGTTTAATACACACAAAACTAAACAAATATATGTAAAAAATTATTTTTCAAAAAAATTGGTTAAGCTTCCAAAATCTAACCCTAAAGATACATACAATACTATAACATATGTTTTCAAACCCTAGGCCAAAGAATATCATGAGATGATACATTCACTCATCTATGTTGAAAACAATTCATTTTTATTATATTTTAATTTATATCATTTACAAATATTTATTATTACATGATTTAGATTTTTCCCATAAAACTATTTTATATAATTTATAAATTATTTTTAAGATTTACAAACGAGAAGACTTACATGTAATTATTCTCAGAAGACTTACAAAATCATAGAAGACTTAAAAAAGACGAAAGACTTAAATAAGCTATAAAGGTAAAAACGTATATAGTTTTTTTTATTATTATTATAAGAAACCTATTGTAATTTTACTACCATTCTATGTATACTTTTGCATTTGAATTCAAATTTTAGATTGATTTTGACAATTTTATCATATATATTGGAGATAACTATGGATGCAAATTATTCACACAAATCCGTGTTGAAATCGTATCAGAAAATATCTGATATGTTATCTGACCTTTGATTCTATGTGTTGGTATCAGCGTCATTTTGTTTTTGTGTTTCTTGTGTAACTTTGTTTTAGCACATTTGTCTCTTTTGGCAATTTTAGAATTGATTGGATTTAATATTGGTTTTCAATGATATTCCCTCCATTTTTTCAAATATATGATGTTTACAAATTTTTTTTTGTCTAAATTATATAACATTTTCAATTTTTATGTATAACTAATAATATTACATAATATATTTTATTATTGGTTAAATTTTAGTTAAATATATAATTATATATTTTGTTAAATATAAAATATTTTTTAAAAATTAATCTATTTAGTTAAAACATGTTTTCACTTAGCCACACTAACTTTAACTTGTGCTTCTAGATCTATAATATAATAGAGGAATTTTGTTCGCTTCTTATGGTGTCCATGTCACCATCAAATGAATCATATTTTAAAAATTATAATAAAAGTGTTAAATCTATAGTTCGAATCCGGGTTATTATATACAATCACCAACATTTATATCATCACTAAACTAAAAGATGTTTTGTACATTGATGGCTGAAACTAATATATATTTATGAAGGTCATAAACCTTTGTTTCTTTGGCATCCTTTGAGGATTGAATCTGCAAATGTATTATGGAATTTATTTTTAAATGTTATATGAAAAAAAAAACTCGAATTTGCAACAATTATAGTTTTCCTATATTGTAAAATATCGCTGTTTCATATAAGTTAAGTTTTTTTTCATCATTGTCTTAGACTTGTATGAATTACAGAGATACGTTGTGTGTCTGTTCGTAATCTATTTTTCATTGGTGAGCTCTTCATCTCCCCACCTTAAATTGCTTGATCATAAATGTTTCTCATTTGTAGCGCTTTTGTAAACTCTCTATATATGATTCTCATCTTTGATGAACTCAATCTGCATCTCTACAAAATTTATTGATTCCTCTTAGATTTAACCATCATCTAGAAAATGTCTTTCTTTACTTCTCCAGTTTCTCAAACCGGCGTCACCGGCGTTCGACACTCAACCTTCGAGTCTCTATGTATTGATCGTAGTAGTTAGAGCATAGTCGCTCGCCTCCTCTGCTTTTGAGATTTTTGAACTTCAAGAAAGACAGTGAGTTTACAAGAATCACAGTTTTTTTCCTTGGTAAAAAGGTAAGCTTATCTTCGATCTATCACACTTACTTAACATAATTGTTTTAATTGATTTTTTTATTCTTTGTTGAATAATGTTATTTACAGACCCGTGATTCAAGTATTCATTCCTGTCGAACGTGTTAATTATTACATGTCATCTTTGAAAGCTAGTTCCATTTTGAAGTTGATCGTTTTGAGGTTGCTAGGTGCGCAAGCATGTATAAGATAACTGATCAGCCATTCTTCATTCGTTTCATCCCACCAACCATTATTGATGAAGTCATCACTGGTGCTCCTGATATCAATTTCCAGTTATGATTAGGCTGTTCGACAATCTGCAAGTGCTTGCGAATATAAATATAGAACTCCCAGGTAGGAGTGGCAATTGGGTCTTCCCGCCCCGGCCTGTCCCACCCCGCTGCAGAATTGTGGTGTAGCGGGCTTCTGCGGATTGGGCCCGCGCGGACGCGGTATGCGTACGAAGTGACCAATCCCGACCCGTAAAGTTGATGGATCTCTGCGGTACGGCCCGCAGAATAGCTTATTAAATTTGCCTATACTAACAACATTCATTTAACTAACAATTTGCATATAATAACAAGTTATGAATCGTTTGTGCAAACTCTGATAAAACAAATAAACTTAAAATGGCAAATTGAAGTAATCAAACTTCAAATATAAATGAAAATCAAAACCAAATTCAACAAAGTAATGTGCCTCATTAAAAACCTTATGGGGAAAACCAATTGGGACAAAACCCGACAATGGAAAAAGAGCGCACACAAATTTCATAATGTAAATAAAAATCAAAACATCAAAATAAAAAATCAAGTTTCTTCTTGTTCAACTTCATCGTTAACAATGGATTCGAATGTTGGTAGTGTGTCTTCTTCAACATCCATTTCATCTTCTGAAAATATTAAAAAAAAAAGTTAATTATATTAACAAAACATGACATTCAACAATTTATAATAATGTGAATAATTTACCATTTTCGTAAGCTTCATATCCTTTTAGCCAATTCCTAGTACATATCAGAGCTTGTACATTTTCTGGAAGTAGACGGCTCTTGTATTTGTTAAGAACTCGTGACCCAATGCTAAAAGAGGATTCTGAAGCCACTGTTGTGATAGGAATACTCAACAGATCACAAACCATTGCAGCCAAATCACCATACCGATGAGTATTATCTTTCCAGCATTTGAGAATATCCAAGCTCCAAAAATTATTAATGTCCAAAGCTGGTTCGTCAAGATAAGCTTCTAAAGCTGTCTTTCCACTCGCAACGCCACTGACTTTGCGGAATGCAAAAAAATCCTATGAAAGTATTTTAAAAATTAAAAAAATTAAACAAACTGTTAATTAAAAAATTAAGAAAAATTAAACACTCACGTCGTAGTTCTCAAATATTCTCATTGATCCTTCACCACACAAGTTTTGTGGAACCGTCTCACGTGGCTCGGTAGTAGGTGAGCTAGTCTTGGATTTTTTGTCGTAAGACTCAAACAAAGTATTTAGCTTATGGCGCAAGTTCTTCAACTTTGCATCGCATGTACTCATGTCAAGCTTTCCTAAACAATATTCAATAATTGAAAGCTTAAAACGTGAATCAAAGACTGTTGCCATTCCAAAAAGACCACTAACTTCATCCCAATACTTATCAAACTTTTCTTTCATCGGTGGCACCATGTCTCTGACAATCTCATCTTCGCTATACTCATTTATTTGAAGCCAATCATGAATATTCCATACATGATAGAAATACAAAATCTCAGTCGGGTAATTAGAACCTGACATCAAACGTGTGATCTCAGCAAAAGGCCCCAAAAACAACATATCCTCTCGGCTCAGGTCCATTCTTCATTTGTAGGCGCCATCTTATAACCTCTCTTACCAAATGTCTCCAACTTAACAAATGCTTTACGGTACTCGATTGCTCTTTCTAGCATATAATAAGTCAAATTCTATCTTGTCTGCACATCAAGTATCAAACCCGCATTTTCTTTTATATTAGCAGCAACCACGCATTTCTCAAACAATACTTCACGCGCTTCCGATGCAATTACATACTTAATACTCTCTCTTACTTTGTGAAAAGAACCTCCAATAACCTTCAAACCATCTTGCACTATCAGATTAAGTATGTGAGCTGCACATTTGACATGAAAAAATTCTCCTCCACTTAACAAATCATCCCTCAACATCAGCTGCGATTTGACAATATCTTGCATCGAATCATTACTAGTAGCATTATCTAATGTGATAGAGAACACTTTCCTTTCAATTCCCCACTCTTTCAGTGACTCAAGGAGCTGCATTGCAACATTCAATTCATACTTGAATGTGGTGGTGGTAGCGCACAAAACGTCAGGATCTTGTTGTTCAACCTCCAATTTCGATCTATGTAATGTGCTGTCACATACATATATCCTTCACGTTTCAATGATGTCCACAAATCAGATGTGAAAGATACTCGTCCAGGAAGACTCGCTAACTCTCTCTTCAGTGTCTCTCTATCGCTTTCATACAATCGATACACATCTGCTTTCGCCGTGTTTTGACAAATGAATTTGACATCAACATTCAAATACTTCCATGTCTCTCTCACTTTTTTATACTCCACATACGAGTATGGAAGATCATGTTGGACTATGGTCTTAGCTACCATCTGCCTAAATACAGTATGATCATACTTACGAGATTGTAATTTCTCTTCAAAATTCAGTTGTGGCTGGTATCCAGATTTTTGTGGATACATTTTACATTTCTTTCTATGCCTTCTTAACACAGTTGTTCCATGGGAGTGAGAATGCCATGCATAATCATTCTTACAATGATTGCATACAGATCTAAACTCACCATTCAGTTTTCCAATCACCTTGAAATCGACCCACACATCTGATCGTTGCCTATTCTCCTTATCCTGCAAACTAAGTTCATCCTCATCCAATTCATCATCAAAATCCGGTATCTCAACTTTGATCTTCTTCTTTTGCGTTTGACTAGAAGCGGCCTTGTTCTTTTGCGGCATTGGCTTTCTTCTTCCTCCATGAATCACTGTTGATTGGAACATGGGTTTTTTCGAGGTTGTCCCAAAAATGGTTTGTCCGCGAGGCTTGCTTGTTTGGGTTGGTTGACTGATTTGAACATCGATACCACCAGCATCGACGCCTACTGGTTCATCATCGTCAACACTGATGAGATTTCGTTTGCTGCCTTGCTTCTTTCCATCAATACCACCATCATCAACGTCTTTCTTCTTTCCATCAATACCACCATCATCTACATACTCAAAGGCATCAATTCTGGCTAATATTTGTTGAGTCTCCAAGTCGACAATAGCTAGTGGCGAGAAGTCGGTATACATATCCTGATCTTCTGAGTCTCTTGAGCCCATGGTCGTGAGTCGTGAGTCTCGTGAGTCGTAACTAGTCCCCTACTCGGCTACTCGTGACCTAAGGTTATTGTGGTTGGTAGGATTTTCTAAATTTTAAAAGATTTAAGTTTTTATATCTAATTTTCCTAATCGTTTATAATTTGTAAAAAACAATGATAATTTTTTTTAATTTTAAGCTAAGACAAGTTACTTTCAATTTAAGTTTCATATTATAAGCTAAGCAAGTACGTTCAAGTTTCAAATTTACAAACTTACCTAAGGTCCAAAAGCATAAACATCGAATGTATCCGAGTAAATCGAGCCACTAACGACCGTTGTGGCTGGTGTACATCCAACACGTACAGAACAAGTTAAGACCCCAAGCCTTAACTCAATATGCAAGTGTTGAACGAACACATGCGGCTACAGTCATCTGGTGGTTCGTAGAAGATCCATCAAAAACCGCCAGTACATATATCAAAAGAGACGTGATATCAGATTAAGAAGAAAAACCAGAGACTGAATACAAAACCACATACATATCATCAAAGTATCAAACTAGAATAAACAGCAAACATCACAACATGTTCTTAATACTTAAACATCAGACAAAATCATTTTTCACTTGATATAAAACTCTATTAAACTCTATTACGTCTTAAACATCAAACAAAAATCATTCTTCATTTTGAACTTAATACTTGAACATCAAACAACATGTTCACGTGAATCGAAGAGGAATATTACCTCCGGTGGTGAGAAGCACAGTAAGAGGAGATCCGGTGGTGAATCGAAGAGGAAGAGGAGCTCCTTCGGTGGACTGAACAAGAACGAAGCTCCGGTGGTCCTGAAACAAAGAGTTAGACCCGAGATCTCACACTAACATGCATGCAATGATAGAAGAAGAATATTACCTCTAGTGGTGAATCGAAGAGGAAAATGGGCTCCGGTGGTGAATCGAAGAGGAAGAGGAGCTCATGTGGTGGATCGAAGAGGAAGAAGAGCGGCGATGGTGAATCAAAGGGTAAAAGGGTATCCGGTGGTGGATCGAAGAGAAAGATGAGCTCCAGTGGTGGACTGAAGAGGAAGAGGAGCTCCGGTTGTCGATCCAAGAGAAACCACCTGAAAAACCTGAAAAAAAGAGTTAGACAAAAGACAAAACCATGGTATCATCAAAACAAAAGAGAGTAAGGAGAGTCAGGAAGGTCCAGACCCAGAAGAAACCATCACCGGAGCTCCTCTTCCTCTTCGCCATCACTGGAGCTCGCCAATCAGTCGGGTGAAGTGAGGTTCGTTTCATCTTCACTTTACTCTCTCTCGTTTCTTTTATTTTGCAGGTGGGAAATGAAGGAAGAGCTAGGGTTTGCGGGTCCTTGTATGTCCCGCGGTGCATTTGGAGCCCATCCCGCAAATGATTATATGATGCTAACATCAATGATCAAAAATATTTCCTACCCAAGATATGTGGTAGTTTATTTATCTCTCTTACTTATTAAACTAATTTCATACAAATCTTTATTTTAAATTTTAAAAGAAATCACAACAACCCAACCAATCAAAATACCAAAAACTAGAATTCCAAATAAGACGAATCATTAACGATCACCTCTTTTTTGTCTAATCTTACAAATAAACTTCAAAATAAATATACAAAACCAATCACCTCAACTAAAACTCAATGACACATACATCGAGTCAGCTAAACAAATATAGGCTACACAACCAGCTATTTAATAATTTACAAATTTACTTTCGCATATGCTTACGAAGAAGACGACAACCAAGGTCAGTAAAATCACCTAAACCAAAAAGTAGAGTAAGTTACAAACTGTGATAAATACTAACAACAATTTTCGTTTACATACTAACCATCAAATAAAAGAGGAACAAACATAGACACACCAAAAGATACAAAGGACAATCCCGACAGACACAAAGGAGATAACAATATCTCCACCTACTCACTCTTATTTTCTTATGAAAATAGCTTACATGCTCGTTAACATGTCAATGCTATTGTCTTCTTATGAGAAATACATAATTTCATTTAAAACTCATTAAGACCCAATACTTAGAATTGTCACTCATTTTATAGTTATTTCTACAAGCCTTCGGGTCTAACTGACGACCAAGGAATAAAAGGGAATAATGCATTATTTACTATTCCTAATTTTTTTACCATTTATAAGGAATATTATATCCTTTTCATTCATTCTCATTCATTTTATTCTAAAGGAATATATAACAAATTTGTTTCTCACTAAAATTGATAAGAAATAGCATTCTTTTTTATTCCTATAATTTTATTCTTCTACATTTTTTCACTACTCATTCCTAATATTTTTATAATGGTCACCAGTTATACCTTTCATGTATTTGTTTTTAAGGTCCGGTAAAAGCGACAAGTTGAAAAATAAATAAAAAACATATAAAAAACATAATAAGAATAATAAAAATTATTACTTAATACACACAACTTATACAGCTAAACTGGAAAAAAATATCCAGAAACAAAAAGTATTCTCAACAACCTTGATATAATTTATGTACTCACAACAGTACAAGAAGCAAAATAAAAAGACAAATAAACAATAAGTTTTAGTGACACAACAAACAACACAATGAATTATAACAATCACAATACTAAAACAATTTAGTCATTCATAAGTTGAGAACAATGTCTACAAAGTTCATCATCACAACTCTAATTCTATAACAATAAAAAATTTAAAAAACAATATTCAATCCAAAACGCAAACTTTACAATTACAATAACCCTAGCAAATATTGAGATAAAACAAAAACTCGTTCCATGATTCCGCGCTTGCGCGGGACAAAGCCCCTAGTGTTTTAAGTAGTTCTCATAATTATAACAAAACTGTGATTAGTACACGAGATAATTATTGTTAGTGTTCTCTACTTTCCATTGGGTATTAACTTTACGAATGAATTCTTCAACTCTTTTTCGAAGCACAAACTCCACTTCCATCTCATTCTCTACTTCCAAGCTCTCTTTTTTACTATTTGTCCCTTTCTTGTCCTTCTCTGAAAAGTCTGAACCGGATTGCAACCCAGACGACATTATTCGCAAACCGGGTTTGCAGGTCAATGGTTGATCAGAACCAGTGTGTTTGGAGGAGAGAAATGACTCACACATACGCCCAGGTTCTTGTGAACGGGACTTCAAGGTGAGACTCGGCTTGGATTTCTCAAAACCGGATTTGGAAGAGAGAACCGAGTCAGATAACAACATGCGTTGCTTCATACCAGAATTTGATTCGTCTTCAGAACTCGGTTTAGTATTTCCCAATAGGATTAAGATGATGATGAAGTTACAAAAGAGGAATATGAATGACGAATTTGAAGCTGTTTTGTTGACAAACTCCAAAACAAAATCTATCGCCATCTTCGCGATAAGAAACATAGAGTAGAGAGGGAGAGACACGGAGAACAAAAGTTATTTGTGAGAAAGAGAATTTTGAGAAGCCTTTATAAATAGAAGAGAAACTTCTTAGACAAGTAGATGTTGACAATGACTGCTAAATAAAGTTGTTAGAGCTTTAGTTGTTTAGTGATAATATGTACAAGTGATTATTTATAAATATACCAAATAAGAGACTCATTGCCAGCTAAGTTGTGATAAGACAATCCTATCACCTAAGTCATTTACAACACATGGTCTTTGTTAACTTGATAGTCATTAGTACTACATAATAATGGAACTGGATTCGGAAACCCTTCAATGGGGAATGAGGGTTTCAGCAGTATGTAAATAATCACAAAGTAACAAAGGGTGACAACCTTTTTTTTAAACGCTGATTAATTATACAAACTATAAAAAATATTAAATAGACGATTCTATAAAACCGATTATGTAGTTGATTCTATCGATCTTATGAAGTTATGATATCCATGTCTGACTTCACCATCCTAAATCGCTTTATGAGATCCACACCTTATAGTATCTTTCTACTATACTGACGATTTTTTGTTAGTATTTTTCTTTAATATTTTGCATATATAATTTATCTTTTTGAATTCAAAATTTAGATGTCCCAGTGTAAAAACATTAATAAAATCTTAGTTAAACCATTAGACTCGCTTTATGAAATCCACACCTAATAGTATTCTTTCTACTATACTGACGATTTCTTGTAAGTATTTTTTCTTTAATATTTTGCATATATAATTTATCTTTTCTGAATTCAAAATTCAGATGTCCTAGTGTAAAATAATTAATAAAACCTTAGTTATACCATTAGACTAAATGAGCTTACACAATGACAACTTTATATAGAAATATGTTTAATGACTTAAACTTCTATAGGAGCCAGATTAACATACCAACACCAATTTTTATATGAGACCAGTTTACATACAAACATTAAACCAAAATAAATACTGGTTTAAAAACAAATATTAAACCAAAGTAAATTTGGTCCGATGAGACTCCAATATTCCCCTTCCCCAATATAAAGGGTAAAGACTGCAAACATCTACCTTGAAAATAAATGATGCAAACATCCAACGGCGCAAAGATTTTGTCATAATCTTTGTGATCGCACTTTTGTCGAAACATGTTAAGTAACAATTGTTCTTTCAATGATCTCATCTCTAATGAAATAGCATTCATTACTTACACTTTGAGTCAGAGCATGATATACATGATTCACCACCAAGTTTATAGTTGATAAGCCATCTAAATGAAACCCTATAGGTAGGTGGACAAAATATATTCGAAATTTGATTTGATCAATTATTTATTTTGATTTGATTTAAAAAATATCGGATATTTAAAGCTTTACAAAACAAAATAAATAATAATATTTAATGCTGTTGAAGACAAAGTAAATGACAAATACTAATAATTTTACAAATAGATATTTAAAGCGACATGTTATATGCTTATATAGATGCATAAAAATATGTATATATATATAAATTATATAACTATTATATTTATATATTTTTTATTTATTCACTACACTGATTACTTAGTTATTAAGATGTTTAAAAGTAAGTAATTTTTTTTTGTAAGCTACCCATTTATCTAGATCAAATTCTGGTCAAACGAATTAATTTTTCGAAGAGTATTCCCATCTGTCTACGTATAATTTATATGGGAGAAAATAAATCTTATGGTCATTGTCTTCTTTGTTAGTGAGTCTGTTTGATCATTTATGCTCATAGGAATGTGAATCAGACTCACATCCTCGAAAGTTCATGTAGTCTCCAGAACATATCAATCTCCGATGCGAATGCTGGCCAGTCTATCAGATTAACAGTCATGTCCACTAGATCCGAGCCGTCCGTCTTGTACCGTATCGAAATTATCCTCATGTCTCTCATGCTTGAAACTATCCAAAGTAAAATTTTATTTTTATGATAAAATATTATTATTTATATTAAATTTTATTTTTTCTTTTTTGTTATTTTTAAATCTATTTTACCGATCAAAACATATATCCAAATACCATGTATTTGCAGAGCGACCAAACCAGAAAGTTGTTGATTTGAGCAAATCAAAACGGATCACATGTATTTTGAAAAGTCTAAATATCATTCAAAATTCTGGATACCCGCCTTTTGTCCACCCCTCCCTATAGGAACATCACATAACATTTCCATTGTTTGAAAATAACTCTTGAAACCAAAGAAGCTCACTTAACATGCCAGCCATTGCCCACAAATGACCAAGATACCAAATTGTGTTTTAGTGTTTTTCCTAAACACCAAACGACCTCCTAACTGGATAATCAACTTGTAAATAACCTACGAGTTATAGGGAAATAAGCATAATCCACACCACATCAAAGCATAAATGGTTAATTTTGTATTTGAACAAGAAAGAAATCTTTGTCCAACTTCTTTTTATAGTTGAACTTGTTAATTCTTTCCTTTATTCTAAGCCAACTTGACCTTTCTCGACTGCCTCTCTTCTCAATTGGGACTGGTTCATTTACATGATGCGTCAAGGGGCACAGTCAATCTCCATAATTAAGTTTCCCTTTCAGTTCATTGTGAGAGACGAATCGATTTTGGTAAATTAAATAGAATATGTCCATACTGTAAACAAACTTGGCGTTGTGCGTCTTTATTTTTTTTTCTTTTTTTGTTCCAAGTAGACATCTCGGCTATCATGGGATGCGATCTCGGTTTGCCAAAGTTTTAATTTGGTTCAAAATTGAACCAGAAGCAGTTCAAACTGCTTTTCCAGTTTTTTAAGAAGTAGAATTGTTGTCTTTACGAAATGTAGGACGTAGCCTTTCCTCTAGGTCCAGTACACCTAATGCTGGTGTTCTTTCGAGTTTTGCGTTGCTTTTTCTATAAACATGAGTTTCCTTTTCTCATTTCCCCAACTTCTAGCATATCAAGGTAGATTTTCTCTCTCGAACTATCATTTGTGAACCGATATTTGCACCGTCGATTAGTAATCAGAGGAAAGTAAAGAATTACATATTTTCTTTAAGGACTCGGGTTTCTGCTAAGCCTACGACAAGTGATCAAATAATAAGTAACAAACACAAAATAACCAAATGCGAATTTGCGAGTAAAGAGAAAAATATTCTTATTCCGTTTCGCGTAAGAGCGTTGTGATGTTACAACAAGTTAAAAAACTACGGCCGTGTTAAATGTCAGCGAGTTCTCTAGTTCTAACCACCTAAGTCTTAAACCTAGTTTGAGTCGAAGCTCGATAACAATAACGGAATTGCTAAGAAATATCTCTAAGTTCCTAAGCTGATATGAAAATTTCTTGTCTTTTGTGCTCCTCACCTTGGTCTTCCTTATACATGCCTCCCAGGCCGGCCATCGCTTCTTTTCCGCTCTGATTTGGGTTTATCCCTTTGCAAAGATTCATTTTTATCTTCTTGAAACTCATGTTTATTTTTGAACCTCATATTTATCCATCCTTTCCGTTCATTATTATCCAAGTCGAGTAAACCTTCATTCCATTTAGGCATGTTCTCGTTTTAAACCATAAGTGGGTTTTGTCGCGTTTTAGGCCGTTTCAAACCGTTTGACGATTTATGCGTTTTACGACTTTTCTTGGAAAACTCGTCGATTTGTCCTATGAACTGATAGAAATCTATCTATATAGTCGAGGATACAATGGTGTAAGTTAAACAGCATTATCTTGACGGTTGACTCATACTTTTACGAGAAAACACATCTTACTTGTTTTCATCGTAAAACCCCAATGGAAAATCTGATTGAGAAGAAACGAAAGACATTTCGATCGAGATCCAAAGGAGAACATGATGATAGCCTTATTGGGCAATGAGTAAGTCTGTCTGGTGATAAGGAGCCAAAGAGAGAGCTCTGTGACGAGGTGAAGGGAGAGAGGGATTTATATGGTGAGGTGAAGGGAGAGAGAAGGCTGTGAGGCGAGGTGGAGCTGTGTGAGGCGAGGTATAGCCGTATGTGGTGAGGTTGAAGATGTCGGGTGAGGTGGAGCCGTGTGTGGCGAGGTGAAAGCTGTCGGGCAAGGTGGAGAGAGAGAGGAAGCTTGTGTGGCAAGGTGAAGAGAGGGAGGAACTGTGTGGCGAGTCCAAGGTGAGAGGGAGTGTTTTTGCATTTGTGATATTATTTTCCAATTTCCACCGCATTACTTGTGATTTTTTTATCTGCTTTGTCTTCTTTGTCTGTTCTTCGAGAAGATTTCTTAAATCCACAAATGTTCGACTAAAGGGAATGAGAGAAGAGAACTGTTGATGGATCAGACTCGGATAACTCTAGATATTTTGCTGATTTTAACCGAAAAATAGATTGACGCTGGAAGACATAACAACCGTGGATCTAACCCAACTTCATTTGGTTCAGTTTTTCGAGAACATGCAGCGAGATGAGGAGAACCAGGAAATTGTTGATGACGAAGAGGTCGACATTAATGTTGAAGAAGCTAACATGGATCTTGATATGTTTAGATTGGGTAGATAAAGGGTCGTTCCTTCATATTCGGATCTTCATCCAAAGTAGAAAGCCGAGCATTAAGGTTCATTTGTCAAGAAGAAATCCTCAGAGCTTATATCCGACCATCAGTTGTAGAAGGCTAGAACTGGGTTGGTCATCTTTTGACATGTTTTACAGTACAAGGTGCAAATATACTCGCTGAATACCTACGTTTTTAGGGAAGATTTTACTTTCCTGATTCCCAAATCAAATCAATGATCATGGAGCCCTCTCGTGGGATATGCATGCATTTACGAATCATGGTTCCAGTAAGACATCATATTGTGGTTCCTCATTCCATATATAATCACTTCTTACTATGATAGACCGCAAATAGAGATTTCTCAGCTAACAACTGGATCAATCAGGATTTTCGTAAGACATGTGATGATGGCGGCCGAGATCAATGTCTCAATAATCTTCAGGTGTTTGAGTAAATGACCATAATCAGTTTCAGGAATGACACATGCTTTTCTTTTGCAAAAATGAGGTCTGAACACATTATATTGATGAGCCATTCCTCCAAAGTCTGAGACTGGATATAATACTATTTCTACGTGAAGATCAACTCGGAATCTTTCACATAACCTTCAATCGATGTCTAGAGTGTTGTGAAACCTGGCTATTTGTATATATCCATTTTCTCTTTTAATTTTATTATTCTGCTAACTACCTTCTTTTCTCTTGTACTTTTAGTAGGACATCCTATCTCAGCTCCTAGACCTGAAATTTTGAATAGAACCAAACCCGCCGAATTGAACTGAACCAAAATTTCAGTTAGTTTGGTTCGATTTGGTAGGTTTTCTAAAAAAATAAGTTTTCGATTTGGTTCGGTATTCGGTTTTTTTTTTTATTCTTTATAAAATAATTATATCCAAACCATACGAAAAACTCGAACTGAAGTAACCAAATTTCAAAATAGACTAACTGAAATAACCAAGTTTAACCAAAACAAACCAAATTTATCCAAAATTTTAACAAAGTTAAACTAAAATCTAACCGTAATCAAAAACTTTAGTAGGATTTTCAAAAACCAAGCTAACCGAACACTGAACCAAGCTTTATATTGGATTAATTCAGTAAAAATATGCTAAACCGAACTAACCAAACTACCTGAACTGAATTACCCAAACTAACTAAACCGCACGCTTATCAGCACCTATCTGGAGAACGTCCAAATGTTATACAAGTGAGAGCTTTAAGTAACTAGAATTTATCGGACGTTAGTGACAAACTGATTCACTGTATGCTTGAGTGTATTAGGAAAGGTAACAGCTTCTTCTCTATTTCAAGTTATTTTTTGGGTTCCGGAATTATCTTACTGGCTCCTTGTGTATCATGTGTGGCAGTTGGTTGAAACAAAAAGATCCTTACTCAGCAGAATACATAAAATGAAAATAGCATCCAAACCAGCAATGGGAAAGCCAAGAAGAATATTCCTTCCTACATTGACAGTGCTCAAAACCCGATGAAAATTATTGACTCATGTTGATGCCCCCTCCGGCTCCCGTACCTGCAATTGAGCCATTCAAATCTAAGATAAAGAAATTTTAAGTCCTCAAAGAAAGTTAAGGCTGCAAAGGCCAAAGAAGGTGATTCTGTCACAACAACTAAGGAAGGTTCCGAGTTAGAGTCGTCTAATCGTCACCCAGCAAACATATAGGTAGAAGTGGACAATAAGAACACAGTTTAAGACTACTCAGTCTCTCAAGATAATGATCTTATTGTGGAGCGGATTATTCCGGAAGCGGAAAAGCACACACTTATTGATGGAGTGGTCTAGTTAACACCAAAAATGGTTAGAACGGAATTGTGTATTTTGGTATGCCTCAAAGGATACTCCTTTAGTCACAAATTGGATGCTCTTGCCGAGTTCTTGCAACAAATAAAAGGTGGCATGAGGACTTTTCCTCAAGTGTTTGACTTGACATTTCCATACAAGTATCGTGAAACCGCTCGAGCTGGCATTAGTGTAAGTAATCAGATCTCTCTTCATTTACATCCTCTCTTTCTTATTGCAAAATTACTGTCACTTTCTTTATTTTCTTCCTAGTATGCTGCTCACATCAACCTCATGGTGTTTGATTACAAGAACGCTCTGAAGAAGAAGGAAGTTGACGTTCAGAGGGCCTTGGGGATAGCCAAGGTGAAATCAGGCATACTTGATAAGTTTATGTTTACGGCAGAACTCCAAGTTATCAAGGAGAGTGCATCATGTGTGGTTCAAGAGAAGAATCAGACAATCACAGTTAAAATCGGTGAGAAGATTCCAAACTGACCAATGAATTGGAAGTTTCCAAGGCTCTGCCGCGGAACTGAAATTTGAGAGGGACGCTCCAAACGTTGAATTCAGAGACCAATTGTCTGAGATGTTTCTGCGATAAAGTATCACCAAAGAACGAGATATAATCCAATATTAGATGACAGCAAAGTGTCAAGCTAGTGTGGACCTGTTCCCCAA
>MU107740.1:0-41564 GCA_012274485.2 Sinapis alba | reverse complement strand
CATAAAGACTAACCCGAGCTCAACCCAAAATTTTGAATGTCACATGACTAGTTGTTACTCTCTTTGTTTCACAAAGAATGTCACTTAGACATTTTCATACATATTAAAAAACTGATTGAAATGCATTTATGTTCTCATTAATGACATTAATCTATTTAACCAATAGCATTTTAGATAAATAGGTTTCTTCATAAGATAAATATAATTTACAATTGATATTGAGTTGAAAATAAATATAAATTGTATTGAAATTGTAAAACGATATTTTTTTATGTACCAAGAAAAAAATGCCAAAATGACACATTTCAAAGAGTATTATTTTTTCAAGCTAAATGCTTCTTTTTGTTTGACCTGCAATTTAGAAAAATAATAGTTGAGGGGTATTATAAAAAAGTCAAATGAAACGTTTTTATTATACAGAAACCTATATTAAAGTGTGAGAATATCGTGGAAAATGAACAGAATGTTCTAAAGTTTGACAGCGCACCACTGTAAACCCTAATTATTTTCGCTGGTTGCAAAATGATTAGGGAACAAATATACAATTTTTTAGAACAAATATTTGCACCCCTAAAACATGTGATATAATAAGAATAAAAGTAGTAAAATAACCCAACCAGATAGCATGTTGAACTATACTAATCTGTGGCAGACTTAGACTGGCACGTTAGGTTGTCGTTTTGTTCTAAAGATGAGACTTTCTTTATCAATATATAAGCTGTGTTATGCACTTCTCCTTCTCCACCGAATACACGCACATCAATATACGTAGGAAGCAAGAAAATGAGTACTCTTCAAACTGTGAGATACTTAACTTTTTTTATTTAGCTTGTTCAAATTTTTTCAACTTTAAATTATTCTTGTGCTGTCTTTATCATCGAAATCTTCAGTCATGTGTTTCTCTCAAATTTATCGGAAATTACTTGATTATTATTATTATTTTATGGAGATAAGCAGGTGAAGAAGCAACTGGAGCCATGGTGTGAACTTAAAGACAAAGTGGTTCTTGTGACAGGAGCTTCCTCTGGTATTGGAAGAGAGATCTGTCTTGATCTAGCCAAAGCTGGCTGCAAGATTATAGCAGCAGCTCGTCGTGTGGACCGTCTCGAATCTCTCTGCTCTGAAATCAACACAACTGGATCAATCCAAGCCGCTGCCCTTGAGCTAGACGTGTCATCAGACGCAGCCACCATTCAAAAAGCGGTTAAAGAAGCTTGGGACATCTTTGGAAAGATAGATGCATTGATCAACAATGCAGGAATAAGAGGCAATGTCAAGTCATGTTTAGATCTGTCAGAAAACGAATGGGACAACGTCCTCAAAACCAACTTAACTGGAGCTTGGTTAGTAGCCAAACACGTTTGCATATTAATGCGTGACGCTAAAAGCAGTGGTGGCTCGGTGATAAACATTTCATCCATCTCCGGGCTACAACGCAGTTTAGCACCTGGTGCACTTGCGTATGCTTGTTCTAAAAGTGGTGTTGACATTATGACAAGAGTGATGGCTATTGAGTTAGGTGCTTACAATATAAGAGTGAATAGTATTGCGCCGGGGCTTTTGAACTCGGAGATTACAAAAGATCTTATGCAGAAAGAGTGGCTCAAGGATGTGGCTGAGCGGATTCTACCGTTAAAGGTGAACCAGACCGTGGATCCGGGGCTCACCTCTCTTGTTCGTTATCTTCTTCACGACTCTTCTCAATATGTGTCCGGTAATATTTACATCGTTGATTCCGGAACTACACTTCCCGGTCTGCCCATTTTTTCTTCTCTATGAAATCTTGTGCACATGTTTGTAATGTAAATCTTGGGTGTGTGTAGCCTTCTTTTTTTTATTGCTATAATAAGTGAAAACATTTTACATATTTCTCCTGTATTTTGACATTCTTTTGCATGAGCATCTAAATATTTAAAGGTATTAGTTTATTAAATATTAAACGATTTTACATCTAGCTGACAAAAAAAAAAAAAAAAACGATTTTACATCTAATTAAGTTTGAAAATTCAGTTTAACATGCTATGACATCTTTGGATTATCTGTATTGGGCATAAAATCTATAATCCGAACCGAACTCGAACCGAAAAATCAGATTCATACATGGTCCGAAATATAAAACATATCCGAATAGATCTTACAAGGTGTTATAAAACATATCTGAATATGAAGTGTTACTAACCGAATCCGAACAGGTAACCGAAAACCCGGAAAAAAAAAACAAAATATCTAAAATATATCCAAAGAAACCCATAGCATGAATCTCTTGGTACTTACAGAAGAAGCAAGAACTTTGGTAGCATATAAAGATAAAAGATCTAACTCGCGATTTACAACACTACAATATAAAAACAACAGATTCTAGTAGTCGGATAACAGTAACAAGAACTTGAGACTTTGTTTGGGCAATTAATCATTGCCTTTTTTGGTTTCTTCATTCATTTAGATAGAAAAAGAAAACAAGAACAAATGTAGGATCATGGATCCCTTGAAACAAGGAAACATCAAACGTGAAGAGAAAGTGAGATGCTTTGATCCTTCATTCAAGGAAACAAAGTAATGTCTCAGTTATAACATAATTAAGAAAATTATTAAATAAAGAGAATTGGTCAACCAGTCAGATTTAGCTTCTTCTGCTGGTTTGATGTTCGGTTAACCCCACCTTTAATCATTCTTGAACTCATCAATACACCGGTCCCCAAAATGAACCTTGTCCTCAAGATTCAAGCAGAGAACATTTCCCTTGAGCTTTTTCCCGTATAACTTCTTGTACACATAATCTTCCAGTGAATCAATTTTTTTACTTAACCTTCCATGCCCATGCATGAATCTTGATAATTTTCCACGATCAAACGAATGGTTCTGTAAAACCTAGAACACATATGTCAATCAAAGAATAAGTTTGCTTTTCTGAAACAAGACTGTTTTATTATAATTTTTTTAAACATAGAACACACGTTTTTGTCTAATCAGAATTATGCATTTTCACACACATGTGAATTACAACTGACCAATCTCTAATCTTCTAAACAATCAATCTAAGAACTTTTACGTTCTATCTATCAACTCTCTGACTTTGCAGACACGTTTTTTAAATTCCCAAAGCTTAAATCTATGATTTAAACTTCTTTTATAACACATGAAGTTTCTAATCCTCGTTGTCATTAGATAAGCTTGAATCTTCCATATTTATCCTTATCTATAAGCTCCTTGATGTAATTTCCTTATTATGCTGCCACATCATCACAATAAAAAACATTCCTATAACAACTTTGAAATCCAACGCCCAAATGTTGATTTGTAAATTTTGTGCTCAACCTCAAAATCATGGTTTAACAAATCTGCATGTCTTAACAATCTCTCCCTTTTTATGTGAGTATGTCAACCAAGGCATGCACTCATAGCAACCAATACGAAGCAACAATGAACATACCATACTCCCCCTTAAGTTGTCGGTGTTCCCTTAAGTATCTTCAAATCTCTTCCCATGCTTGTGTGCATACTTACATAAAAACATAGACAGACCAGACCAAGAACACCTTTTTCAAACATGACGTGGTTTCTCAACCAACATGCTTCCATCTAATTCCTTTGAAGCTTTATAGGTGGTGCTCATAAGGGTTGAAGACTGTTGAGATGCACTCTCGACTGTATCATTTTCTCCCTTTTCACCATCTTAAACATGATTTTCTTTTTACTTTTCTGAACTTGTTCCAACTGATATGAGTTGCAAATTACTTCAAAATCATCTTCATTGTTGTCTTTGTCATTCTTTGAGTATATAACAAATTGAGCAATCCAAAATTTTCCATAGCACCTTGGTTCAATCAAGCAATTGTTCTGTTTCCAAGCTTGTCGAATATTGTTAATACGTTCATAACAGTATCTAGCAATATGTCCTTCTCTGCCACACGAGTAACACTCTTTGTTGAATCTTTGTTGCCTAACATTATTGTTTGTTTCAACTGCCTTGTAAGTTATTCGTGTCTGATGAACCTCATTTTTTGCTTTGATAACAATACACGAATCTGCACAGTTATCAACTTTATTTATCTGTAATGCAGATTGTACATCTTCTTTTGTTTCAGCAGCACGAACAACCACATAACGAACAGATTCAACAAGAATAGGCTTAGCACAAACAAAATTTATCAATCCTGTCTGACTTTGAGTATTACTTACTTGATTTGTCACTCTGTTTTCTTTGTATCCAAGATCCCACTTTTATTTTGCAGGCTGTCTTATGGCAAGGAAAGTGTCCAAGTCTTTTGTTCATGTGCTCAGCATCCTGATTTTCTTGTGATTATCTCTTAAACTACATTCAAAACTTCTGTTCTTTTCTTTTTCTTGTGACAAAAGACTGACAGTCTAGTTATCTTCGCTTTTGTAATTGAAACTAGTTATTTATATTCAGTGCCAATATACTCAGTGCTGATATATAAAAGTTGTGTTGTTAATAATATAATTTTGTGAGATGAAAAAAAAGTCTCTTTACTATAATTCTTCTGAATCTATAGAATCGAAAGAAACAAGCTCAGATTAGATTAAATTAAAATAAATATAAAACTAGAATGAACTTTAAAAAGTCGGTGACATGTTGATATCACCAAAGTTCACTACCCACGCAAGAAACCGCAACAGTTAAAACGCTTAATACGAATGTGACTGAGAATGTAGATAACGCGGCAGGCGAAGCTGCGGCGAAAACGTTAACCGCCTCCGGTTGGGGATACCTATATGCACTCCCAGAACTAAAACAACCAATGATATATTCAGTTAAAACAAAACAATGAAATACCACAAAATAATATCATTAAATTCAATTTTAAAAGTAATATTTGTATTAGAATATTTAATTAAAAACGAACAACCGTTACAAAATCTACAAAGAATATTCAAAACAAACAAACAGCATTTTGAAAATGTTTGAACCAAATGTTAAACAAACAACTATTTCCTTTTTCTAAAAATCACCAATTTTTAAAAAAATATTAACACATATAATAAAATAAATTCCATTAACACATCAAATATACTAATTTCCTTATTTCGTAAAAAATAATAACCAATTTACCTTAAAGGAGGACAGAAACTGATGAGGTAATCAGCGGCGGAGCAAGTGAAAGTGCTTGTGCCATCATCATAAGCATAACTATAAGCCGTAGGACAAGCTTTCTTGAAGAAAGCAGAGTACTCACTCGCCTCACACTTGTCCAGCGTTCCAAACGCGCCGCTACAGCAATTTTCCAGCGTTCCAAACGCTTCGCAAGCGCTCTTGCACGCTACTGCCACTCCATCCACCGTCACTTTCAGCTGAGTAGGACAAACACCGTTGAGATCAACCGCGCAGCCTGTAGCGTTGCATTTACCAGCTCCGCCGCGAGGAACGATCATCATGGGGACGTTGTAACCATCCACAAGGCTGATGTCGTAGAAATCAAGATTGTCGGAGCCGTTGAGTGTGAATTCGGCTAGTGTAGCTTAGGCATGGGCAAAAAAAAAGAACGGAAGTGAAGAACCGAATCAGAACCGAACCGAAGTCGAATTAAAATATCGAAATCGGAGCCGGATCAAAATCCTTAAATATCCGAATGGTTCCTCTTGACCGAAATAACTGAACCGAACCGAGAACCGAATGAGTACCCGAACATATAAAATATTAATTATATATATAATATAAGTAAATATATATATATATATATATATATATATATATTCATAATTTAAAAATCCATTAAAATTATTTAAAATAGTTTAGAAAATTAAATTATTGTAAAGTATTCGAATATTTTTATCCAAAATTATCCAAAGTAAACAAAAATACCCAAATTTTATCTAAATTATTTTAATTATTTGATATTTTATCCAAAAAACAGATATTTAACATGAATTACTAGAGCTATCCGAAATAACTGAACCATAACCGAATGAGAATCGAGTTTTTGGGGGTATTTTCAGGTTCCTAAATTTATTATCCGAACCGAACCAAACCCGAAACTACCCGAAGCGAAAATAGTCAAGTAGTAAATGTTCCTCTAACCCCCTATCCGAACTACTTGATACCCGAAATATCCGAACCAAACCGAACCGATACCTGAAATGCTCAGGCCTAGTGTAGCTGGAGGTTTAGCTCCGGCGCCGGAGCATTCTATTTGGGAAGAGACGCAGTCGCCTGTGGCACAAGTAAATTTCCCGGTGGTGGCGTTTTGATTGCAGATGGTGCGAGCCCATATGCGGCCGGACCAAGAGGGGGGTATGGAGATGACTCGTGACTCGAACGAGTTCAAGGAGAAACCGGTGGTGGATAAGGCAGCGGTGGTGCCTGCACCGGAGAGAAGTCCCGGCCAGACCGTGTAGTTGCATTGGTTAACAATGGTGAAAGTGGTGGAGGAACCATCATTGGTGAGAAATAGAATCACAAAGAGAAAGGAAGAGACTTTAACCAAACTCATCGTTGAGACCTTCGATTGTTGTTCCGGTGAAGTGTTATTTATAAGAAGTTAGAGTGTTTATACGATAAGTAGGAATAATGAGATCGATAGATAAGTGTATCAATCAACTAATCTGATCCACTATGTCTATATGAGTCGGCCACTGCAGAGGTCAGAACCAATACATGTTCATTGAACTTTTCCTTTTCGCAACGCTCACATTACAAAATTTCTAGAATAGAAAGTTACGAGCTAATTTTTTTTTTTAACTGTTATTTCATTGCTTTTTTTTCCTTTTATTTCGTTCTACATTTTTAATTTATGAGCTATTTTTCTATTATTAAAAATTGATAAGTTATTTCAAATTCAAAAAGCTCCTTTATTTGCTAAGGAAAGATACATAAACTAAAGTTAAACGTTGGATAGGAATTTGTAGGATCACTTATAAAAGTAAGTACATAAGGTATTGAGTTGGGTCAACAACATTATCTTTGGGAATGTTAAGAGACCCAAAATCATCTTATGGGAATGTTAATTTAATATCAAAAATAATAGAGAAATTCCCTTAGATAGCTTTTTTAATTTCTTTGTGATAAAAATAGTTTTTAAGAAAAAAAATGACCAAAATGTTTTTTTTACAAGCTAAAAAATTTATTTATATACATTTATACCCCTAGGGTTAACTAATTTGGACTTTAGGGTTTAGAGTTAAGGGGTGGATTTAGGGTTAGGGTTTCAAATTTCAAAAAAAAAATAAAAAAAAAATCAAAATTTCAAAAAAAAAAGTCTATTTTGATCATTTTATTTTTTGAGGGCTATTTTTGTGACAAAAACTTAAAAAGGGCTATTTAAGAGAATTGCCCAAAATAATATATATATATATATATATATAATTAACAGAATATCAATGCAAGAAAATATATATGGCTAGATTGTCCTTCAGCTTATATTTGTTTCATCGAGAGCAAGAAAATATCAATGCAATACGAATATAGTAACCTTTATGAAGCAAAAACATGTCAGAAAACTTCCTAAGAACAAGCTCTCTAACAAAAAAAAAGAACCAAGAATAAATATATCACATCATACCAATTGTAAAGAACGACAGAAACTTCAACATAATCAATCACACATATCATTCAAGGTCACAAACATATGGGTTAGGGCATCAACAAAAGCAGTGAATAAGTATTCAAGAACAGGTCATATACGAGAAATATAGAGATCATAAAACTCCCAAGAAACATTCCAAAACATCAAACCAGAAAAAACTCTAGCTATCACATTATTAGTCACCATTTGAATAGTAAACATCAGAAAACCAATAGAAACAAAGAAGTTTATGAACATTACTCTTCTTTTTTTTTTGTTAAGTAAGCGAAGAGCAGTCCCTTGCAAAGTGACCTTCCTCGCCGCATGTGAAACACTTGCCACTACCTCCGGCACCACCTCCTCTTCCGCTTCCTCTACGATCACAGTCACGAGCTAAATGACCAATTCCACCACATTCGTAACAACCACCACCACCAGTACCAGACGGTCTCTTGCTTGTGCAAACTCTCGCCACGTGTCCAACTCCGCCACAAGTATAGCAAGTGTTTCCACTCCCACCACCACCTCCGACGTTTCCACCACCGTTTGCCATGCAATCCCTAGCGAAATGTCCCACATCACCACACGTGTAGCATCCTTCACCGCCAGATCCACGGCCACCGTATCTGCTCCCACCGGAACCACCACGACAATCCTTCGCCATATGACCAACCTCTCCGCAACTGTAACACTCGCCTCCTCCACCGCCACTGTTTCCACCGGCGTTCTGCCTACAATCCCTAGCGAAGTGTCCTACATTACCACACACGTAGCAAGAGCCTTCGCCACCGGATCTGCGACCACCACCTCCGAATCTTCTTCCACCGACGCAATCCTTCGCCATATGGCCAACCTCGCCACAACTGAAACAACTACCGCCGTCTCCGCGGGATCTCATTTCCTTCTTGTTGAGAGATCCGCCGCCAGGAGCAGTGACATCGACGGCCTTGGTCTTTCCGTCGTTTCCAATCGCGATCGCGTACTCAACCGGTTCATCAACAGTCAAGGTCCGGAAACCATCGGAGAAGATTGAAGACTGATGAACGAAAAGCTCGTCTCCGCCATCATCGGGAGCGATGAAACCATAGCCTTTAGCATCGCTGAACCAGTTAACTGTTCCGGTAAATCTCGCCGCCGATTGATCGTCTTGCGCCATCAGATCACAGAGAAGGAGAAACTCGTAACCGTTCGTGCGGAGAGGAAAGAGAACCCTAAATCCAATTGCTAGATTTCGATTTGACCACAGTTTCGTTACGTCAGCTTCCTTCTCTATCGGCGGTTGTTACCACGTGTCAATTGAATCAGGCCTGCTCTTTGCGTATTTATAAATTGGGCCTTGGTTTAACATAATATTGGGCCTGTCGAGTTAACCTTTTCTGTTTAGCTTAGAATTTTAGGAGGTGTTATTGGATTAGGAGTTTAGTGGAATTGAAAATAACTGTAATTAGGATTTTTTTAATGGATTTGAGTGGATTCTTTAAAAGATGAGAAGAATTTAAATAGAAAGGTTTGCAATACATTTGGATTTTTGTGAAGGATTTCACATTATCGCTCACCACACTCTCCACCGCCGCTGTACCACGGAACGTAACCACGCCTTACTTTCTCCCTCCTTCCGTCTTAATCACCACTCTCTCATCCATTGGACGTGGCGCACCTCTGCCTTCTTGTACATCTCTGGCAACATAAGCTGCATCGTCACTGTCTTCTTCTTCTCTCCTCGTCCTTCCTTGGTCACAACCGGAGAAGTCATGGTAATCTTCTCGCCTTCCTTGGTGATCACCGGAGCTTTCATGGGGATCTTCTTCAGCTTCTGGTTTTTTTTTATGTCAATTATTAGTGGTGGTAAAGGAAAGATGATATAAGAGAGAAATGGTTTTTTTTTTCTCATAAAAAGTGAAGAATTTGAAAGTCACGTAAAAAAGTGAAGATTTGTTTCCTCCTGTTTTTTATTGAGAAGTACATCAAATTCTATTATAACTCATTTCTCATAAAATCTATGAGGATATTGAATAACATGGGAAATTAATTCTTTCCAAATTCTATTTCACAAATCTTTAATCTAATAACACTGGATTTTAATTCATTTTGTTCAATTCTACAATTGAATAACACTGGATTTCATGTCAGATTTATATTCCATCAAACTCCATTAAACTACCAAATTCAATAACACCCCCTTAGAAATCAACAGATTATAAAGTGATCATCCCTTGTTTAAATACACGAGTTTGTAAAGACAATAAGACGTCAATTGAAGACCAAATTATTCTACAGGTTTCGTAGTCATCCTTGAATAATGTGATCACTCATCTCTATCCAAGAAATAAGAGATGTTATACCATGATTAACTTGAGATTTTTATGGTAGGGCTTTTAGCGGAAGTTAAGAAACTGTTTCTAACTTTTAACTAAAAAAAAACTAAGAATCGGTTTTTAAAGTCCCTATTTAAGAACATGTTCTTAGTTTTTTTAGTTAAAAGTTAAGAAACAGTTTCTTAAATTCTACTAAGAACTCCACCTTAAGAACCATGGGTTAATCATGCTCTTAAACTTGAAGGCGTTGCGTACTTTGTTGCAACAAGAAGCTAATTCAATTTATACTACTGTTTTTACTACACAATCTTAACTCCTAGAAAAATTTGATGTAAAAAATTATTCGATTGAGGCCATGTTAGTTAGGCACATGAACGCTGCAGCAGTGACGACGATCCAAAATACAAAAAAAAATAATGAAAAAAGTTTTTGCTTAAGTAAGAGCATGTTCATCGCTAAAAACGCCTGAAAGGTTTTTAAAAGTAAAAAATATATTATATAAATATTTTTATTTTTATTTTTCTTTATAGAATTGAACCAATAAATATGTGACACATATTTCTTAAGAACCTCTCACATTTCTCTTTCTTAACTTTCATTTATTTAAATTATTTAAATTCTAAAAACTTGTGTTAAGATACTACCATTAAACATATTCTAAGTCGCAGCAATCATTCTAAGGTTAAAAAGGAAGAAACATGAGGAAATTATGGAACACCGGATAAAACAGCGTCATGCTCTGTAATTATTTGAGTCACCAGCGACAACTTTTCCTCCTCTTCTCTTCTCAGCATATCTTCATTACTTTATTTGTCCTCTATGTTTTTTAATTGTTGCTCCTCACTATAGTTGCCTTTACATGTCGAACAGGCCTAAATAAATTTTACATTCATTTTAAAAATAATAATAATGTGATAACTCAACATTTTCGTCATGTTTAGAGGAAAAATAGACATTTAAATAGTCAACTATTTAAAATCAGCAAGTTTAATATCAAACTTATTACTCGCATGGTTTTGTGTCCTAACTAATTGCTGACTTGGCAAATTTATGACTGAAAAAGTCAGCCATCAAGTTATAAACGAATTCTGTTATTTTATATCAATCTTGTTTACTGTTTACACTCAGAAACTCGAAATGTCTAATTTGAAATCCTAACTCCAAAGAACGGCAATTCCGGTGACAAGAGAACTAACATTGGAAACATCAAAACTATGAAATTCAAACATCCCCTTGGAATCAGAACCTTATTCCTTCATCTCCTTCGTCTTCCAATGGAAATCTTCACCATTATCTCGTTAGGAATCACCTTCTCTCATCCCGTCTGAATCGCCTTCTTATAGAATTAGGGTTTGAAATTAGGAATTTCAAGTTTTTAAGTGTCACAGCGAACAAGATTGATATAAAAATAATGGATCAGTTTATGACTTAACATCTGACTTTTTAGTTACTAGTTTGCCAAATCAATTATTAGTTGGGGAATAAAACCGTGTGAACAAAAGTTCGATATTAAACTTGCTGATTTTAAATAGTTTAGGATTTAAATGCCCATTTTCCCCCATGTTTGGAGAATCAGTTACGATATCTCCAATCCATAATACTATTTTAATTTCAAAACTACTTTATTTATTATAATATTATCACAAAAAATTCTTCCCTAGCCACAACACCAAACTTTACAATAAAAAGTATTTTGTATTAGTATATTACTAAATTATAACTTCTGTTATTATTTAATATTTAAAATATAAATTTTGTTGTTATATAATTATATTAAATAAAATTACATTGCGATAAAATTTCTTTTAATAAAATATTTATTATTTTAATATTATATAATATAACATATTTAAATAAATGATTCAATACATATAATATTTAAATTATTATTTTCTTATGTATTTATTTTATTATTAGTTATTTATTTTATTATTTATTTTATTAATAAAATAAATGAATAATAGCACACTAAAATACTATAACTTTTAGTGTTGTGTTGAAGAAGTTTTTGTGTGAAAATTACAGTTAAGTAGAGTTTTAGAGGTCGATTGTATTTCAGTTTTTAAAGTAGTTTTTGGTTTTTGATTTTCTAAAATTACTTTTCTATCAATCAAGACTTATAGAAAATAGATTCTCTAAAACTTATGCAAACCAGATTTTGAAATAACTACTTATTTCTAGCAGAAACCAGGTTTTATTTGGCAATGTATGTGATCTTTTTTATTTTCTATTATTTTTTTGTTGAAAATATTAATATTTCAATATTTATGAATTACTATAGCATAAATAAATAAATAAAAAGGGATTAGTGCTAAAATAGTAACTATTCCAAATTACTGAGAATCAATAAATTTTTGTCTATCATTTAAATTCTAAATCTACAGTAACCTATATTAGTAAAATATTATTTTAAGGATTTTTAAGGGCCTTATTAAATATAATTTAACTTTTGTGTAAAAATAAATTACAATCAAACTTAAGAGAATAATATTTATTATACAGCTTAATTTTACTAAAACTATTAGAGTTGAATAATATTTAATCTAATAATGAACCGATGGCCACATTTTTATTTATTATATAAAATACAAAATAATGCATATACAAAATTAAACTTATCAACAAAATAAATTTAATTGTGTAAAGTTAGCCAATACAAAAAATGAAAATTATGTATAAATTTATTTGTATTAATATACCTACTAATAAAGTTAGCTAAATTAATAGTAAATAATTGTTTATTACACTACTATTGTATTTGTACTATAAAATTATAGTAAGTTAATTACTTTTAAATTATAAGTATTACACATTTATTTGAGTGTAATTTATTGTTTGTATTTAAAATCTAGCTATTAATATTTGTCTTATGGCCACATTTTTATTTGAATTGTATAAAATGTTTATGTGCTTTTGGTGATATTATATTGTGTTTTACTATTTCCAAAATAAGTATTTTAGTTTTAATAATATTTTATGTTATTAATTTAAAAATAAAAACCAAAACTAAAATCCAAAATCTAAAATTATCATTCGGGTTTTTCAAAAAACTAAAATCTACATCAAAATTAAAAACCAAAAACTAAAAATAAAAAACCAGAAACTAAAAACTGAAAACTAAAAACCAAAAACCATCCACACAATCATCACCTTAGTGTTGGATGACTAAAAGACAATAAAAGACAATAAACAGTGTCAAATTTATCTTTTGAAGCGGAATATAGGTCTATGTCGAGAAACAACATGAATGAATTCATAAATTGTTGAACGAACTTGGGTTAAAACATGTTTTTCTTATTCGGGTTTTGTATGATAGTCAAATTGCAATTCATATTGCTCCAAATCCTGTTTTCACAAGGTTATATAGCCAAAGTGATTGTCATACAATTTAATATGCATTGCAAAATGTGATCATTGTTATTTGACACATTCATATAGATTCAAAGATTGTGGACATCTTAACTAAATTTTGTGGACTTGTTCCATTTCAAAAATTAATATTTAAGTTTTGATTATTTAAAATTTTCATGCTCCAACTAAAGTTTAGGTATTCGAGTATGTTTGGATCAGTATCCAACAATTTTTAGAGATTCAGATCTATATACTTGTAAATATTTGGTTTGGTTCTGGATTGGTTCCTATATTAATTATGGATCAATTTTATTCTAAATGTTTTACCTATAAATATCCAAAACTGGTTCACGTTTGCTCTTTTATCTAGAACCCATCAAAGTTTACCTTAAATTCGTTATATTTATCTAAAAATTTGTAAAAGAACAAAAACTACTAATAAGTGACTTAAATATTTTAAACTTTACATCTAACATATAAAATTTTACATTATTTGAAAATGTAAAAAAAAACTAAGATTACAAATAAAATTTCATAACAACTAAATTATAAATAAAAGTATAGAAATAGAACACATAAAGTCATAATCTTTGACATTTAGGTTTTTAAGTCCGATTTGGATCAACTATCATAAGATAAGGTCTATTTGGATTGGTTCTTATCAGATCTGCATCTATTCAGATCCTTTTTTTTTTCAAATCTGATTCTTCTGGATATACAAGTTTTGTACATGTAACCGAAATTTTTTGGTTCAGTTTTAGTTAGTTTTTGAATCGGCTATAGTACGTATTTTGGGACCCGAATAAAATGCTTGGACCTTCTTGAAGTTAAAGATGAGTACCGGGAACATATCTAGTAATATGGAATTAGTGTATATCCTGCTATTTCTCTTATCTGATACAACTAAGATCTGTGGTTCATGGTTCATACCGCTTTCGTCCTTGTATAAATACACACTTTTGTCAAGAGAATAAAAGAAGCTAATCTAATAGGAGTATCAAATTATACTGGTTTCAAATGCATTTGTTTTTTAACTTTAACTATAAACTAGATTTTGACCCGGGTTTTCAGGATTTCTTGTTTTGCCATTTAAACTGTTATAACATATGTGTTTCTCGATCATGTATTTTATGATTTTGTTTAATATTTTTTTTTATATGTTTTGGATGACCAGTATCTATAGAAAAAGTTATTTTTGTTTAACAATTATTTTTATATGATTTTGTTGTTACAAACTTCAGTAAGAAATTAAATTAAAAATTATTTGCAATATAATTTAATTTTAACTTTAGAATGATTTGTAATATAATTTAACTTTAGAATGACTTGTAATATAATTTAAATTAAAAATGACTTGCACTATAATTAAATTAAGAATGAATTTAAAATAATCTAAGTTAAGATTTAAGAAAAAGTTTAAATTTTTTTTATATAGTGTTTGAATATAATTGGTTAGAAAAAACATGACTAAGTTGGAATTATATTAAATATTTTTTAAATATAATTGGTAAGAACAAAATGTGACTAAAATAGAATTATTTTAAATATTGCTTGTATGTAATTGGTTACCAAAAAAATCATTTCTAATTGGTTGTATTTATTTGTGGCATTTTCTTAGAAAAGGAAAAGGTAGTGGTATTCCTTTGTTAATAACTTCAAAAAGTAAGGGCAAAATCTTAATTTGAATTATGCTTTAATAGTATAGATTTGTACTTCAGGTCTAAACGACATGGATGATGCAATGAACTAATACACAAAATATTGATTTTCACACTCTAACTTATCATAAGGTTTATACACGATAGAATCAGGATCAAATGCTAGTATTTTACATTTTAATTTAAATAGAAATCTAAATAAAATGACTAAAAATCTAAAGATTTAAACATATTTGTTAACCTATGCCATTACTATTCTACCAAGATCCGATCCAGATTTAGATCCGAAACTCAACCAAACTTTCTTCTTTTTCTTCTCCTTTCCTTTTCCATTAATAGTTCTTTCACCATAAAACAAAGTCAAAAAAATTCTTCAACCATCCACTCATTTTCTCTCTCTTTTTTTTTTTTATCTCAAATCAATCAACTCATAGTCATATTTAATCAATTTTATTTTATCCAAAATCAAATTTCATCTTTTACATATAAGATTCAAGATAAAGAAGAATACATAGTATTACTTGTACAACTATAACAACTCAAACTAGTACAACTTGTACAATTAAAATTACTACAACTAATACAACTAAAACGAGTATATAACTAATATAAATAGATTAAGTATCCGCTAGATATCATTTGAGAAGTGATTTTCTTATGTGTCATCACAATATTCATTCTCACAAAATAAAATGACATAACTTTGAGAAATTATGAAATAGCATCATTTAATTATGAGATGTATAATTTTCTTTATTTATTGTTTTCAGCATATGAAGATGCTAGAAAAAAGAATGATGTAGAACCAATAAAACATATTGATCTAATCTCCCCCGCATGCATGTGTCAAATATATGAATAGTATATTTTTAATAATATTTGATTTGGATATTATGGATCCTAAAACCCCACACTCAGACTATATATGTCTACATACTATTGGGGGTGGATTGCACATTTAAAATTTTGGGGTTAATAAAAGAGGATTTATCTTTACATTCAAAAGTTTAGGGGCAAAATTGAAAACAGCCTAAAGCTAAAGGGGCAAAAGCGTAAAATATGAGGGACCATTTGCAAAATATTGATGAAGTTGAATCGGAGAGGATCGGTAGATGATCGATCTCCGGTTTGAGTCAATCGGGAGAAGGAGGCCGCTGTATTGGAGGCTGCGACATAAGGAGCTAAGAACGGCACCGGATTACTAGTTCGGAGGCGCTGCGCTAGGTTGGAGAAAACAAAGGAGGTTTGAAGTTAGCTCTCGGTGTCTCAATCAGCGATGGTGGATGACGAGCTTCATCGAAAAGGCAAACGCCGTGGAATCGAGTTCATGTCGGAGGTGATGCGTGTTACCGTCGAGGTCAAGTCCGGAAACGCTGCATTTGTTGCGAGGAAAAAGACGACGATCACTGTTTTCTCAAAAAAATGATTTTTTTACTTTCTAAGCCACTTTCTCACTTTTGTATTACTCTCTAAGCCACTTCTAACTTGTCACATACTTTCTATGTAACGAAAAACTTTTATGCCCCCTAACTAGTGGTAAAAAATAATATAATCATCTTCTGTTTTCTAGTTACGAAAGATTCTTATTTCTTTTTTTTTAACATGATATCAGGTTCACTTACCTTCTTTCTTTTCCCCTTTCGAAAATTTCTTTTCTCTCTCGTTTTCCAGACGGCACCGACGCATCATCTTCTCTCCTGAAAGTCTCCACCATTTCTCCCCTGAAAGTCGTCACCATTTCTCTCTCGTTAGATGTTTCTTGTCTAATTGTCTATTTATCACTGTCTTTATCACATATTCAAACATCCATGGAAGAAGATGACACTCCATCACACTCCCTTGTGGTCCGCCAATACGGTGCATAACATTACTTCCACAACTCCCCCATACATGTCTCACCAGTCAACAACTCACACGGATGCACCCGTCCAAACTCACCCGTTCATAACTCACCATTCAAATTTCACCCGTCCATAACTCGCCCAATCACATCTTTTCCATCCATAACTCTCTCGTCCACACCTCAGTGGTCCACATCTCACTCGTTAACAACTCGTCCGTCCACATAACACCCATCCACAACTTTCCATCACACTCCCATGTGGTCCACATCTTACCCATCCACAAATCTCACAGATTGAGATTTCAATGTAGGTAGATGACCCTCCATCACACTCCCATGTGATCAGCCAATACGTTGCACAACATTACGTTAAAAAGGACCACGTACACAACCCCTCGTACCCACCCCCTGTACACAACCCACCCCTACACAATTGCCCTGAACACAACTCNAACTCCCCCCCCCCTTCCCCGTACACAACATCCTCACACACAACTCGTCCGTCCACAATTCGTCCATCCACAACTAATCCGTCCATAACTCTTTCGTCCACACCCGCAGCTTCACGCGTCACCCACCCACAATATTTAAGCACAACAATCAAGACACCAACTTTTCTTTTTGATCGTGTGGTTATTAATTGAGCACAATAGTCAAGACACCAACCTAATAAATACAAAACAATGGAACTAAACTAACATGATTCTAGATTTCTAACTAATCATTTAATGAAGCCCAACCTACGGTTCTCCCTCTCTAAGGGTATTTTTGTCAAAATGCACTCTCGATGCTAGAAAAAGTGTGCTCCAAGCAGAATGTGGCCCTAGATGCAAAGAAAACACAGAAAGTGACCCATTATGTAATGCACTAAAAAAAAATTGTTTTAATTAATTAAGTTTCATTAGGGTATGAATGTAAATTGACTTGTATAGATCCATACAGAATTGTGTTCAAAAAAAAAAAAAAAAAAAATCCATACAGAATCATACTGTTTTTAGCCTTTTGCTGCATCTTAGATTAATGTCCATAGAATCATCACTACATTGCGCTATTTGGTTATATGATTATCGATTTCCTTTGTCATTGGTCATAAATTCATAATAATACGTTATAACAACACATGGAAACACTGATACCCCATTTTTTTCTACATAAGGGATACTCGTAAGAAAAAGAAAAAATCAAACCTTTTTGATCTTGATTTTGTATATCCTCTCCAACCAGACCCGTCTTTAGAGATGTGCACAAGGTGGTTTTGTACTGGGCCCAAAATATTTTTAGGCAATTTTAGTTATAATTTAGGGTTTTTTTAAAATTTAGGGCTCTTTTTCAAATTACTTTATGTTATTTTTAAAAATGTAAAACATGCACATGGCCTTTAAGATACTGAGGGGCAAGTCTCCAGTATTCCAGACTTCTTTAGGCTTTCAGAGAAATATAACCAGGAGGGTTTCTAACATTTCTTGATTTGATACTCGCAGTTTTCAAAAGTTTACGAAACTCATGGAGACTGATTTTGCCATCATGATCAATGTCTGCTTCTTCAAGAAGTGGCTCAATGGACCCTTTCAAGCCAGTATGCTGCAAAAACAGACAAAATAAAAAACAACCCTTTAAGTAGTGTGATACTAATCACTCAAATAAGAAGCCTAAAGTAATTAAATAGTATATGAAAATTTAACCATTCGAAGTTCTTCTGGTGTTATAAATCCATCTCCGTCTATGTCGAATTTCTCAAATGCTGCTCTTGATCTTTGTTGCCATTTCTCAGAATCATGCTCCTCTAGTTGATTTACGTGTAACGCAGCAGCAACAAACTCTTCAAAATCGACAAATCCATCTGTGTTGCTATCAATCTGCATGCAACATCAACACATAAACTTCCAGCTTAATTTTAGAACCTCAGCATCATTAACTAACTTAAATTTACATACATACCGCTTGAAGAATCTCAGCGACTCGTGCATCTTTAAGCTTCCAAGGATGATCTTTCGCAAGGGCCTATATAAACATGAATTAAGTGCATAATTATCCACGGTCTCATGATTTGATTTTTTTTTTTAATATATATTTTTTGGTTAAGAGAGGGTTCTTATATCTTTTATTTAAGAGACGTTCTTAATTTTCTCTTATCTCAAGCTAAGAACCCCGGTTAAAAGACCGGGAATAATGATGGTCTAGTGTCAAGTATAGTATATGAATATATGATGCATGTATTGCATGAGAAGTTTACATAAATTTTGTGTTCATTTTTACCTGCCGCATCTCGTCAAGGCTAATGGCTCCATTCTTATCAGCATCCATCGCACCAAACTGGTCTCTAAGATCAGCCAACTCCTCTTCATCAAGCGTTGTTGCAAGAGCCTATAACCAAAAGAAACAACTCATGTCATATTAAAACACACGTCAAACATCAAATGAAACATAATGTCACTTGTTAATACCCTTAAGGCGAATTGCTTGAGGCGGCTAAATTTAACAAACTGACGCATATTGCTGAGAACAGATATGTCTATGGGAATCTCAGTTGCATCTCCTCCTTCTCTGACCCATGGATGTGCTGCAACCACAATACTCATAAGAAGAGAATAAGAAGATTATATAGTACAAAAAATAATTAATTTTTTTTTAGGATAGCCATTTTTAGTTTTATTTTCACGAAATAGTACACAAGGAAGAAAATGACAAAAACGTTTCATCAAAGAGGTAAATAAACATTGTTACCTTAGGGTTAACTAATATAGACTTAGAGTTTAGAGTTAAAATGGTGGAGTTTGGGGATAGGGTTTCAAATTTTAAAAAATAAAAATAAATATTAAAAAATTTAAAACAAAAATAGGCTATTTTGGTAATTTTATTTTTTTTAGAGTTATTTTTGTAATAAAAACTTAAAAAATGCTATTTGAAAAAATTGCCCCAAAATAATGGATAAATGTGCTTACATAGTGCCTGGGCAGCTGTTAATCTAGCTCTCGGGTCTTTTACTAACAACTTCTTAACGAAATCTTTGCCGCTGTTGCTAATGGTTGGCCAAGGTTTTCTTCTGAAATCAGATTTGTTCTTCAATACCTAAACTTACAAACACACTTTCTATTCAAAATTGAGAAAACAAAAAGATTTTATCATTTTCTTTTCCTGAGGGAAACTACACAAACCTCTTTGAAGATACCATCTTCAGTCTTGTCCCAGAAAGGTCGTCTCCCGCAGAGAAGAATGTAACTGATAACACCAATACTCCACACATCTGATTCAGGTCCTGACCTTCGTTTCAATACCTCAGGTGCGACATAGTACGCACTTCCTACTATATCATGAAACTTCTTGCCTACAATAATATTGTTGTATAAATGTTAAATCAAAAAAAAGTAATGGCAATTCTCTCAAATAACAAGTTTTTGTCACAAAAATAGTTTCAAAAAAAAAAAAATCAAAATAATCTTTTTTATTTTTAAAAAATAATATTCTATTTTTATTTTTAAAAATTTGAAACCCTAACTTCAAAATCCACTCAACTCTAAGCCCTAAGTCTATACTAGTTAACCCTAGATATATAAGTGTATATTTACCTCTTTAATGAAATATTTTGATCATTTTTTTCTTTGTATTCTATTTTTGTGACAAAAACTTCTTAGGAATATTCTAGGATATTTCTCAAAAAAGTAATACATGTAGACAAACTTTGCAACTAACCTGGTTTTATGAAGTCTGATAAACCGAAATCTGTAGCTTTTAGAGCCGAATCTTCTTCAGTTGATTTGAACAGAAAATTCTGATTGGTTTTCAAAAGAAAAAAGAGTAGTGAACAAAACCAAAAGTAAACATTTGGAAACGTGATGATGAAGAAACTATATTATACTAACCTCTGGTTTCATATCTCTATGAACCATACCACGTAAGTGACACTCAGCTGCAACTTGTAGCATCTGTCTCACTACCACGGCGGCGTCTCTTTCGGTATAATGACTATCTTTCCTGAAACAAATAGCAACAGAAAGTATTAAGACAGTACCGTTCAGCAATAAACTAAAATATGTACCACACAGGGTAAGGCCTTACTTTGCTAATATCCGATCCAGCAATTCACCACCCTCACATAACCTAGACAACAATATAAACAATGAGTAAACTAATTAGCAACAGAAGAGACAACAACATTTTCCCTTTCTTATTTCTTGCAGCACAAGAAAAAAGATGATAATAGAATTCACAAGTGACCCCAAGTCTCCTTTGTTGACCCAAGTAGAATAGTCTAGAAAATGTTTATTATCAGTTTTTAAGTAGGGCTTGGTTCGAGATGAGTTGATAAGAACCATCATTTTCTGGAGAAAGATATAAGAAAAACCCAACACTAACAAGTAAAGTATTTGGATTAATTCACTTATAGTCAATTGATTTTAAGTTGAAAATACATGAAACATGCACAAGTGACCCCAAGTCTCGTTTGTTGACCCAAGTCTACGTTTGTTGATCCAAGTAGAATAACCTAGAAAATGTTTATTATCAGTTTTAAAGTAGGGTTCAATACGAGATGAGTCGATAAAAACCATCATTTTCTAGAGATGTGTTGAGATTCTATGTCGAAAGTTATAAGAAAAAAAAAAAACACTAACATGGAAGGTATTTGGACCAATTCAGTTATCCTCAATTAATTTTAAGTTGAAAACACATAAAACATAACCGATTTGCCCTTTATCTTTCTTGTAGTCCAAGAAAGGAGGCGATAATAGAAACACATGTTCTAAAAGGGATTATACTTACTCCATGGCTATATAAACAGAATTCTTGTCCTCGAAGGCATTGTAAAACCGAACTACATTTTCATGACCAGTTAAAGCTTGTAGTATCTTCACCTCTCTCTTGACATCTTCCACAGCTATCGGAAGTGTCATCTGCCCACCAAATCAAAACTCATAGTTTAAAGCTCAAGAAACGCAACAAAGAATCCAAAAAACGTTTTACCTTGGCTTTATCGATTTTCTTGACAGCGACACGATCTCCTGTTCTTTTATCGGTCGCGACATATGTATAACCGAACTGACCATGTCCGAGCAACTTTCCAATGGTGTAACGGTTATCGAAATCTTTAGCGTACCCGAAATCCACGCGCTTACCGTACGGAATCTTTTCTCCATGTCTCTTCCCTTTCTCTCTCGCCTTCCCGTGCGTTGGCGTCTGTCGCGTTTGCGTATGCGGTGGCGGCGGCGTTTTCTTGTTCGTTGTCGCGGCGTTTCGTCGCGGTTGTGTCCTTTGGTCTTTTTGGATTGTAACGGCCAGGAATGAACATGGTGTTTGTGGCGGTTTGGGTTTAGCGACGGTTAGAGGATGATGTGGGTTGGGACTCCGGGGGCTGCGGTGGTGGCGGCCGGAGACTTTGGCGGAGGAGAAACAGAGACCCATGGTTTCGGTTTCTGGACCCTACGCGAGGAGGATGTTTTGTCCAAAGATGTTTTGTGTGGCGTTAATGAACAGGAAATGAAGTCGCCATTGAAACAGCATTGCCAGACATATCGTCCGAAATGAAGGAGAGAAGGGAATGTCAATCGTGTTGGAAACAGTGTCTAAAAGATAATTAAATTAGTTTTACATTTAACAAAGTTACTCCCTCCGTTTCAAAATGTTACATATTTTAAAAATTTTACACAATTTAATAAAACACATTAAATTTACATAATTTTTTGTGATTATCTTTTTCTCATAATTTTAAGCCAATAAAAATTTAGTAATTGTAATTAATTTTTTAAAAATTTACAATTAGTTAATAAAACATGCATTGAAAATATAAAAAATAAATTTTTTTGAAACAATTTTTTTTTAAAAAAAATATGCAACTTTGTAAAAAGGATGGAGTATTTTTTTGTGAAAACTTAGGAAATGAGAATGAAGGTCTGAAGTGTTACTAGAAACTTAGAATGATTGAAACTAATGTCAAAATAAATGAAATCATCGAAGCTAGTACTCTTTTTAGGAATACGATCATTTGCTGTAGTATTATGCAGGGGTGTTAATTCGGTTGGTCTGGTCCGACCCGACCCAAAACTCATTGATGTTAAAGTCCAGCCTGATTTGGCCCGTAAAATATTTGGACCTATATTTCAAAATTTGACCCGGTTCTGAAAGAGCTATAGGGATTTTTCGGGTTTTTCGAAATAATTATTTATAATATTATGTCTGTCATTTTTACTATACATCTAAATTTTCATAAAAAATGGTTTTAACTTTTTGTCTTCAAACATATTCAAACATAAAATCTGTGTTAATTGTCTTCTTTACCAAGAGTGTTTTTATATGCTTTATCAAAACTATATTATAAACAAATTAAAAATTAATAAGGTTTAAACAACCAAATATAAACTAAAACTAAGTATATAGGAAAATGTGCTAAAAGCAGTAAAAAATTCCATACTTTCTATTTTGGGAAAAATATATTTTACATGAAAACACAATTATCAAATTTATAATGTGACTCATGAAATAATCAAATAATAAAATACATTTGCATCTTTTATATTTGACTTACTAGAGTTTGGATTAAGAATATTACAATACATAATGTCAATATCAATAATAATTTTAATTACAAAAATGATAGTTTATAAATTAATAATTTAATAGGTAAAGTTTTGGGGTTTTCAAACTGTTTCTAACTTAAACGAGATTAATCTTAATATATCTAAATCTAAATAAACTTAGTCCTAAAGGTTTTATTTTGGATTTATAACACTAAGTCAAAATCCAATAATTTATAGGATTAGATAGGCTCGGGATTGGGAACTTTGACTCTAATTGACATATTTAGTAATATGGTATAAATTAGGTCAATGTTGTGAGGAGAAGTCAATATGATTAAATTCTTTATTGGACTCAGAAGGTCCGGACATTTAGTTATCACCGGTTTTGGTTTGATACATTCTGATTGGTATGGTTAATGTGTAAACCTTTATGATACAATCAATATAATCGATTCTTCATCACAAACAGCTTGAAATCGACCTTTAAAAACTCTTTCTTTTTCTATGGCTTTTGTTTTGCATTTACAATGCTGAGATTATTTTTCTAATTTACTACCAATATATATAGTAGTCGCTTACATATTAGTTGTAAAATGCTAATGTGAAAGTGGAAATAAAATCCATTTAGCTATGTTATTTGGAATATGAAACTATGTTCTTATTTTCTTAACCCCTTTTCACAATCACCATAGAATATTAGAATATCTAAATTATAAGTTTTGATCAAATATAAAATTGAACAGTTTTAAAAGCGAGTGCTCTAGAATGTCTCTAAAAAATTCAAAAATTGCGGAGGGTAAAGAAAGTGATTCATGAGGAGAAGAGTAAGATGAAGAACTTGCTAGTTGCCATCTTTTAGTGCAAGCAACTTATAAGAAGCTTCTGCACGAGCTTCATCCAACTTTGCAGAGAGCTCTTTCATGAAAGGTGTACTTGTTCCGTGGCTGATCCGCAGTATGTCATATGCCTTAATCAGTGAACTCACCGCCTCTTCGGTTTGCCCCAGTAACCTGCAAACAGAACAATTATGCACTATCATCAATAGCAGAATTTGATAGCAAAAAGTGTTGCCGAAGTTATTGCATTCTGATTCAGATAAATGTGGAAAGCCAATACGGTTGGTCAGTGTCTACAGGCACATCATGATTCAAACTCAGGGCTATCAAATCATGAAGGCTTTATAACCAAGCTCATCCTACCACTAAGCCAAGCTCTCTTGATAAATATAAAGTGTTACATCACTGTAGAAGAGCCTTAAGCACTATAAGATGGAAAACATGTCGTGGAATGGCTTCTTTGGTCCTGTGGATTTCAATGGGATGGGAACACTAGAATGTCGTGATATAGAGTATAATCTGTCTTTCTATTTCTATTTCAGTTTCTGAAGCTCACACTCCAATCCAGTTAATACAGTAAATGAGAAAAAGGATTAAAGAAGTTTTCATACCATTCGAGTTTTCCCTGGGTATAGAACTGCAGTCCAATCAAAGGATGTGTTTCTGGATATACTCCTGCAATTATATGGAGAAAGCACAAGTTATATTACCACCAAGAGCATTTAAATGATTTTATATCACTCTGCTAAAGATAATTGATTAGAAGCTATTAGTGCGAGTACAGTTTGTACAGTACGTGTAAGAAAAACCACATAGACCAAACTTCATAAAGAGCTTCTAAGTTTTGTTAGAAATATAAATACTACTTCCAAAAGCAATATTCCAGATGAAGCAGACATACTTTGGTAAACAGGGACTATGAGTTTACAGTAATTCAAAGCTTCTCTCCAGCTTTCTACTTCCATTAGCATCTGCAAAAGAATGTATAATAGTAAATTTGAGTCACCACATTTGTATCGTCTTTTAAAAATTCTGTACAACTTCCTAAAGTCCAAATCCTTCTTTCCAAAAGAAACGTACCTTGAGAAGTTTTTCACGGGTTCTCATTAAAGTGATAGAGAAAGAATGGTAAAGCTTATCTTGTAATTTCTCCATTGTCTTATATAGCGAAATAGCGTCCTGTTTATCTGAAAATAGTCAAAGATTCTCTCAAGACAACTTGCAACACAATTTAATGTAACCAAGATCACTTAAGTTTGCTCAGACGTATAAATGCAGGCAACATATACTTTCTGCGGAAGGAGATGCAGGAGCCTTCGCTGAAGCTGTTTTAACATCACCCGCCAACTTTTTAACCTCTTCCTTGCTCCTAAGAAGCATGCACTTCTGGCAAACAAAGCCTTTGTCATCTGCAAAAGCCAAACCAAAGGAGATGAGAGCGATCAAGAATGTTCTCAGAAAAATATAAGGAGGGATAGATAATGTTCTTGGAAACATAAACTACTAAGAGAAATCATAACATACCAGGATCACGGAGTAAGAAACCAGGACACTTGTCATTTTCACACCGATAGCCTTCCAATATGGCACTCTCTTCAATATCATGAGGTTTTCCCTTAGGTATGACAAATGTTTTTACATGTTGTCAAAAACTCTAGAATAATGAGTGGTGAAATGCAAACTTTATTAAGTAGAAGAATTAGTGAATACTTACAATGTTACTGCATCGGCCGCACTGACAGTGGAAGAGGTATTGTTCTTTCAAAGACTTCTGCCGAGTTAGAGTGCTTCCAGCGGTTTCAATATAACTGATAGTTACCTGATCAAAGACAAATGATCTAACAGCTATATGTCAGAGTGCAAGTAACATATACGAAAGACTCAAGAAAACTACCTCTGAATCCTTTGATATGTTCTCTATAGCTCGAACAACAGCCATCTTTTCTTCAAACACTAATACCGCATTGGGAGAGCAGCTATCAGAGGAAAAGGGTCAGGCAGGAGATAAACTGATTAAAAACACACAAAGAAGACAGCATAATGAAGCAATTACCTGTGATTAATGATGGAAACCAAGGGAAACAATCCTATCCCCTCAGGTCTCAATTCACTATCACAAATGCTATGAGCATTGCACGAGAACTGCGTTCAGTACAAATGAAAGTGGCTTTAGTAATCATCGTTAAACATGAAGACTAACACAAGAATCTCTCCCATTGTTACAGATAAAATAAAGTGACCAATCTATTTTGATGAAGAGACAAAAGGCACTGATGACGAACCTTTGAAAAGTTCTCGGCAATCTCTTTTAGATCAATACTAGGAAACTGAAGTATCAAGTTCACAAGATTAGCCATTTGCGCATACAACATCAGCTGCTTTTCATTGAGTTCAGACATATCTACCAATAAAAGTTAATAGAATACAAAACAAGTTACTGCAATTATAGGTAAAAGACAATAATCAACTTCACAAAACAGAAAGGATACGGGACACCAAAGCCTCCACCAAACTGTAATTATCTGTTGTCGTGATCGGTATGACCTGGATGGAACATGTAAACACATCAAGAAAGTAGGATACATAAGGGCTGTTCGTTTGGCAGACGCAGATACCTACAGCTACTTTTATAACTAAGTTTGTTCGTTTGGCAGACGCAGATAGCTGCGTCTGCCAAACGAACATCACTATAGATATCTATGAAGAATCACACTAGGCAGCCAAAACAAGATTTAGATATACAAGATTTAGATAAACACATCAAGAAAGTAGGATACATAGACATCTATGAAGAATCACACTAGGCAGCCAAAAAAGGATTTAGATAGTCAATTAAGGAAGTAAAAGGTGAATCCAAGAAATGATAAACCTTTTCATATTGTAAGTTCCTCTTGAGGTAAAGCTTCACCATCAGACGTATTGTAGGAGTCACTAACATACGTTTCTCCTTCTCAAGCCTACAGAGAGCTTTGCATTCATGGCGATGCAACTTCCACTCTGACTTCTGAAACATAATAAAAAAAAAAAACCCGGTTAAAATAGGAATCAATAATCAATGGAATATGGACTCCATTAAACCTGGCATGAGCTCCCACAGTACCAAACCACTTGACAACCAGAACATTTCTTTAAGCCATTGGTCTTGAAACATCCATCACATCTTGATTCAGACGAGTTATTGTTCGGAACAGAAACATAAGGCTCTTGTCTTAGAATCACTTCTCCTGAAAAAAAAAAAAAAAACACCTAAAACCTCATGAGCCGCCGAGTGAAAAGCAATTTTTTCAAATAAATTCCATATGAAACCCTAAGAGGGATGAACCTGGAAGAAAATCTCTGGAGGTGAATAGAGAGCGGCCTTTTTCTGGGAGATTCAAAACGGTTAAGCAGCGATCTCGTAGAAAGCTCTGCAAATCCGCCATTGCCTTTTCTCTGGTAAGCTCTAGTAGAACAACGGTCAGTTTAAAATCAATTAGGGTCACCCTGGTCGGTTTAGCTACACCGGTTTGAGAATGTCAATTTCCGGTTCAGGAACGTTAATTTGGTTTAAGATTTTTTTTTTTTTTTTAACCACAAAGAACTTTTATTAAACTAAACAGAGTACGGGAAATACATAAATGAATCAACCACAATGGTGGTAAACTATAAGAATTGCAAACATTAGGTTGATTAATCGCCTTCTTCGCCAATATATATGATGCTTGATTCCTCTCCCTATTCACATGAGCCAAAGAGCTTTCACATAAACAAGACATTCAATATCTTATATCACAAAGCATATTACTAAGCTTTACATGATCTTGAACTTGATTTATGATAGTACAAAGCTCTAGATTATCTCCTTCAAACCAAATTTTAGTCTATCCGCGAATCCACACTTGCTGCAACGCATATAAGAAACTAATAGTTTCCCCTTCTAAAGGAGATATCATTCCACTGACCTGCGCATTACCAGAAACAATATGCTTCCCTTGGGCATCTCTTATAATCCATCCAACCCCATTAATATCTCTACCTTAACGATAGCTACAATCGAAATTGCATTTTACCCAATCCATAGGAGGAGGTTCCCAAGCTGATGATTTCAAAACCCGACAAGGTCTCTGAACCTTATGCCGTTGAGCATTATTATGCCACTCTATATTAGCTTCAGTTGCCCGTCTAATATCTTCACTCGGGTGAATATTCCGTTTAGCAAATAGAAACTCATTTCTCGATTTCCAAATAAACCAAAGAACCCAGAATACCATAAGATTATTCACATCATTCTCCCGCATAGAATGTGATACTCTAAAAAGAGTTTTGATATTATCCTCCACATGTATAGAAAACTGATAGGACGAGAGGATCGACGAGCACCTCCATATCGCCATAGCGTGAGGACATAAGAATAGTACATGATTGATTGTCTCTTCATCCAGGCAACACCTTTGACAGGTAGGATCAATCCTAATTCCTCTTGAACACAATCTGGTATACGTTGATAGAGCTCCTGATACTACCCTCCACAAAAAGTGATTAATCTTAGGTAAAATTCGCAGCTCCCAGATGTCCTTTTTAATTTCTATAGAACCCGATGGCCTTAAGATTGCCTCTCATTCATGGTAGTAATGAGTAGATACCCAATATACAGACTTAACCGAATAAATCATATCCTTTGTGAACGGCCAAATAAGTCTGTCTACATTAGAGAAACGAGTTAACTTTACCTTCAAAATCAAAGGAATATCCTGATGATGAACATACTGCTGAAGCATAGGAATAATCCAGGCATTACCCTCAGGTAAAATAAAATCGCTGACCATAAAAGCAGGGCTCTGGTTACTTTGAACTATCTTCCTTGGTGGAGTCACTGGGAGCCAATGGTCTCTCCACATATATGTATTTTTACCATCTCCTATCATTACCCTGAGCCCTTGTTGAAGTAAGTCACGACCTACTTGAATTGATTTCCAGCCATAAGAGGCTTGTTTGGAATTCGTAGACTGTAAGAATGTCGACGAATGAAAGTATCTTCCTTTATATAATCTGCTAAGAAGAGAATTCGGCTTGCTCCATATTCTCCAAGCTTGATTGGCTAACAAAGATTTGTTAAAGCAATGAAGATCTGTAAATCCCATACCTCCTTCTTTCTTAGGTAAGCAAAGCCTTTTCCATGAAACCCAAGAAATCTTCCTTTTGTCCTCTCCTTTACCCCACCAGAACTCAGATAAAATAGAATTAATCTCATCATAAGTTGTTTTCGGGAGTAAGAAACAACTCATAGAATAAACTGGTGTAGATTGTAAAATAGCCTTGATTAGTACCTCCTTACCAGCAGGGGATAAGGACTGATTATACCATTGAGAAGTTTGAGCTCGAATACTTTCTACTATACCATCAAAATCTTGAACTTTGCTCCTTCCAAATTGCTCTGGGAGACCTAAGTATTTACCCCCTCCACCAATGGTATGAATTTGAAGAATATTCTGGATTCTTCCTCGCAGTTGATTTTCAATTCTCGTGCCAAAAACTATGGAGGATTTAGATAAATTAACCTTCTGGCCGGAAGCTTTTTCGTACATATCTAACACATGAGCCATACACCCTGCATTAACTTCATTTGCCCGACAGAAAAACAACGAATCATCAGCAAAAAGTAAGTGTGTAACCCGAGGACAATGTCGAGCCAGTTTCATCCCCTGAAACTGATTAGACCGTTGAGCTTGATCCATCATCTGACTTAGAGCTTCAGCACAAAGCAAAAAAAGGTATGGGGATAAAGCATCACCCTGTCGAATACCTCTCGATGGAATAATCTCTCCATATGGAGTCCCATTAACCAGAACAGAGTAAGTTACTGAAGACACGCAGGACATAACTAACTGAATCCAAGTCTCAGCAAAACCCAGTTTTTGCATTATACTTTCCAAGAAATTCCATTCCACACGATCATAAGCTTTGCTTATATCCGTTTTAATGGCCATATACTGTTCTGAACAATCCTTTTTAGATTTCAGAGCATTCATTAATTCATGAGCCACTAAAATATTATAGGATATCTGTCTTTCCGGCACACAAGCAGCTTGAGATTCTGATATGATGCAACATAAACAACCTTGCAAGCGCATACACATGACTTTAGAGATCAACTTGTAAGCCACGGTACATAGACTTATAGGTCGATAATCACTCATACCCGCTGCCTCCTTAAACTTAGGAATTAAACATATGTTTGTATGATTGATCTTGTTCTCCATGATTCCTGTTTCAAAAAACTTTCTGATCATCTGACATACATCAGGTCCAATGGAGTCCCAAACTGCTTGTAAAATGAAGCCGTAAACCCATCAAGACTGGGAGCTCTATCAGAACCTATCAAATCCAGAACAACTTTGATTTCATCATCCGAAACTGGTGCCATAATTTTATCATTCATATCCTGAGTCACTTTCCGTTGAATATTAGGTAAACATTCTGATAAAGGAATAGTGGAAGAGGATGAAAACATATCTCTAAAATAATCCTCAGCAACCTTAGCTATAGTTTCATCCTGTGAATGGATAACTCCATTAATATCCTTTATTGGCTTCATCTTATTGGAGGCCTTCTTCATTCTGGTAATCCCATGATAGAACCGGGTATTCCTATCTCCAAGACAAAGCCATATGTTTCTACTCTTCAGCTTCCAATATTCCTCTTCTTCCCGATAAGCTTGATTAAGATTACCCCTGAGTTCCTGTATATGTTCTGAGGAGACTGTGATATCTCTTAATGCCTGATCAATTAACCCTCTGATCTCAGATATACGAACAGCTGAATTAGTTTGATGGCTCCGCTTCCATCTGATAATCCCCCCCTTGCAATGACTCAATTTTTGGTTCCATCCACGAATGAACTCAGTTTGTTCCCAAGTATCTATAACAGACTTCACAAAGTTCTGATCCTCCGCCAACCTTTTATCATAACAGAAGAATCCCTTCCTACGACGTTGTCTGTAATCAATAGATATAACCATAGGCCGATGATCTGATTCAGCTATCTCTAAGTATTCATTACAAGATACTGGAAAATGATTTACCCAAGCCTGATTAACCATTACTCTATCCAAACAACATTCTATCACTTCTTTTCGGCATCTCCCAACCCAACTGAAAGGATTACCCATATACTTTAAGTCTTTCATATCACAAATCTGAAGCATCGTATTGAACTGATGAAAACTCGATACTGCTCGAACTCTTCCCCCCCTTTTCTCTTCAGGTTTAGTCATCTCGTTACAATCACCGCAAATCATCCAAGGGCCAAACCAAGATGTAGCTATGCGTTGTAATCTTTCCACACAGAAGATGTCTGTATTTAGGAATGGGATGACCATAAACACAAGACAAGTAAAACTGAAAAGATTGATATTCCACATGCAAATCTACAAGGCGAGGATCACTAGAAATACACGAAACAGAAACAAATGACTTCCACAGAACAGCCAAACCACCACTATACCCTAATGGCGGGACCAAGATCATATGATCATACCCAAGATAAACAGCAATATCTCTAACATAATCATTATCTTGCTTAGTCTCGATCAGGAACAACATGTCTGGATGATACAACCTTTGCATCTCCTTATTACTGGAAACGCATGCGCATATATTGTTTTTCATTTTTTTTTTGATAAAGAGTTTTATTTATATTCTAGTGATCAGTCTGTATTACGTACCGCTAAAAAATTCCATTTCAAAATTATGATATATTAAAATTATTTTTTGGTGTAATTAAAACTACATTTAGTATCATGCTTTATGAAACTAACGATCATCTTCTTTGACTTCCAATTGAATCAATAAAGTGTGAAGTTATTACCAAGTAGCTGGATTTTGTAAAAGGAGCAACCCATATATTTGTAGCGAGGAATAATCTCTGCTTGTTCTCTCTAAGAATTTTTTTATAGCTTATTTCCTTTCAACATACATCTCCACTACTTCCCTTATACATATTCTGCGAGACTGAGGGTTTTGGAGTTTTACCTTGTTGCAGAAATGTCTCCAGCCTAAGCATTCCCTGAAAGCTAATGGCAACTTAGCTAATATAATCATCTCGTTTGTAGCTTCATGGAACACTGCTTCAGACACCTTTTTGAAACAAAGATTCTCTTCTTGATTTTGATTTAACATTGACTCTGCTCATTAGACGTATTTGCAACTTTCCAGACAGAGTATGACTTGCATACTTCCAAGTGTTTCTTCAGGTAGAAGTTCCAGACTTCAATGCACAAGACATCTCTTTACCAAAATATTTGATCGACTCATGCACACTTGCAGGGATATAGTTGATCATTGGTGTTTATATATTTTGTTTTTGTATATATGCTTTAATGGTAGTATTTTTTATCAAATTATTTAATAAAAGTTAATATTTATGGTTTAATTGTGTTAACTCGCAATGATTATAAACAATCAGCTCAATATGACATTAAAATTTTGACCGTGCTTTTAAAATGAAATTATTTTAATAAAATATTATTTTATTTTTAACTCGCTTCAAATTGAACAAAATTTATTTTAATAGTTTTTGTTATCAAAATCAGAGGACTAATTTTTCATCTAATTATCGTGTATGTTTGATATCCACAATCAAAATTTTCTATAAAATAATTAGTGTTTAAAATTATTTAATTATATTTTTAATCTATTAATTCAGTTATATGTTATAATATATATCATAAAAAATTTTCTTTAAATTAAAATGTGATAATATATTACGTATAATTAAATTTAAATATAGATATAAATTTAATTATTTATTTGGAAAATATTGTATAATTGTTTTTAAAAAAAAATATTTTTATATTATAAAATGAAATATATATATATATAAATCAATTGTTTTATGAATTAATTTATCTAGAATCAATCTGAAGTTAATAATTTTAATGAAAATATAAAAAACACAATGATTTTAATTGGCATGAATCATACGTCAACTGAATATTATATTACTTTCATACTATGATTCGGCTTTAATAGAAAAGATTCAACTTTTTTTTAAAAAGTCCCATTTAGAAAAAGAATTATTTAAGTAAACCATTTACTAATAAACCATTATACAAAGTAGTCCCTCTGAATTAGTTTTAAAAAAACTATTTTAATTTCAGATATTTTCATTGTGTTTTTGATTTATTATTTTGATATTATTTTAATATTATTATAGTTTATTCGAAAAATAACAAAATTTATCAAATTTAACCCAAATCAATAGTGTGTACAATGATGTTGATCAACTTTAACTAGGTTTTTGCCCGCAAATTCACGGATACAAATAATTTTAAAATAGTATAAATAATTTTAAAATAGTATAATAATTTTATATTATTAGCATACTAGTTTTTATTTTTGGAAATTGTATGTAAATGGAATTTATTATATATTTTAATAATAAACAGATTTTATATATTTTATACTTAAAAGTATAAGTATGACTTTCTAAGTATTTTATTAGAATTTATTAATAACTATATTAAATATTTTATGTGCGCTCTAATTAATATTTTACATTCTGATCAAATTTATATTTTAGGTAATGTTAGAACTTTTGATTTCTATATATCAGTCAAGTAAAATTACATGACATTCACATATTGTAATAGTATTTGCTAAAAATAATATTAACGATTAAAAAATAATATTTGCTAATAATTGCTGAAATCACAAAACAATTTCTTGTGCTAATATGGGCTGAAATTAGGGCTGATATTTTTAATCGAACTAAACTCGCTGAACCTAGCCAAAATTTCAGTTAGTTTGGTTAGTTTGCTGAGAATTTCAGTTCGATTCGGCAGATTTATATATAAAAAAATGGTTTTCATTTTGATTCGGTTCAGCAATTGATTAGTTTGCTTTTAAAAAACTTTGTAACAAAATTTAGAACTGAATTAAACAAAATTACAATCAAAAGTAGCCGAACTACCCAAAATTACTCAAATGTTTAAACCAAATTAACCAAAATATAATTGAAACCAAAAATCTCGGTTACTTTCGATAAAAGTTTTATAACTAAACTACTTGAATACTGAACCCGATGAAATGTTTTTACGATTCAATTCGATGTGATTATAGTCGAACTGAACTACCCAAAAACCAAACTACCCAAACTTTGGCTGGTGAAGAGCTCGCAAACATTATAAAAATAATCAGTGAAATAACTCAGATAAATTAAAAAGCTTTAGACACATCAGAAATATATTAAAAATCAATTATTTTATAAATTAATTTATCTAGAATCAATCTGAAGTTATTAATTTTAATGAAAATCTAAAAACACAATGATTTTAATTGATCTCCTCATGTTAAGTATGTATTTTCATTTCACTAACTAAATCATTTGATGTATTTTTATATTTGTCGGAAAGAGCTTATACTGCTCCTATAATAAAAGTTTATGTATTCACCCTTTGACTTGCTAAATAGTTTTGATAGTTTTATATTGTTTGTTTATATGTTAATGCAATTTTACAAACATTTAAAATTTAATACTCTTAATAAGAGAAAGTAAAGTATACAGTGACCATTAAAAATATAAGATATATTTTAAAATGAATTTATTAAATATGATATATAAATGTCCAACAACATTTTAAATGAAAAGTTAGTAACAATTAATTTTTCATGAATTTACATCAGAAGAAGAATAAAAATGTTTTCTACAAAAATAAAAAATTACCAAAACGTTATAACTAATCATACATGTAGTAAATAAATTGATAACAGAGGACCAATATAATATCTTTCCAAAAAATACAAGACTACCTAAAACGATATAGGTAGTCAAACTAAAAATGTATACTTAACATAAAAAGATCAATAGTCTTTTTTTTGAATGACATGTCTCGTCTTTTCTCTTAGGATTTTAAAGGGCTGTTTTAAGATTTATGTAAATATGGATCTTAGGTTTATTTATGTGAAAAGGCATCACATTCAAATTAAAAAAATTAAGATTCGCATTTTAGATAGTTTATATTTCTCGAAAAGAGCTTATATTGGTCCTATAATATCAATTTATTTATTAACTGTTTGACTTGCTAAATAGTTTGGTAGTTTTATATTCTTTGTCGATTATTCAATATTAGTTTTTAAATTAAGTGTTTATTTAGATTTTAAAGCAATTTTCAGAAACATTTAAAATTTAATACTCTTATTAAAAGAAAGTAAGGTAAACAATGACCATCAAAATATAATATATATTTTAAAATGACGTTTTTGAATATGTTATATAAATTTTCAATAACATTTAAAATGAAAAGTTAGTAACATTTAAAAATATTTTTAAAAATATAAAAATACCAAAATATTATAATTAGTCATATTTTTAATACATAAAAGATATTAGAGGAACAATATAATATCTTTTCAAAAATATATAAAACTACCTAAAACGATATATGTAGTCAAACTAAAAATATATACTTAACATAAAGAGTTCTATAGTCTTATATTTGAATGATATGTCTCATATGTTCTTTTAGAGTTTTAAGGGGCTGTGGTAAGTTCTATATAAATATGGATCTTAGGCTTATTTACATGAAAACTCAGCAAATACAAATGAAATTTTTTGAGATCCAGTTTGCTCTAGTGTAGATATACACTATTCCATTCAAACTTATCAGTGATTAAATTTTATTCCAAATCTCGTAGGTACGTGCAATTTGTTTTTTATAGTTGTAATAGATAAGTTTGATGTTGTGAGGATTTACGATATTTCATTTCATCAAATTAGTTATTATATTTTATTCTGTTATCCTCTCATACTGCAATTATAAAAGCAAATTGCATGTTCCTATGAGATTATAACGAAATAAAATCTAATCACTGAAACTATTGAATGTATTAGCGTAAATCCACACAACATCAAACTGATCTATTATAACTATAAAAATTTGCAGATAGCTACGCGATTCGGTAGAAAAATATAATCACTGATACAATTGAATGGAATAGTTTAAATTTACACGACACCAAACTGGATGTCAAAACTTTTCATTTATATGATCCGGATTTCACTAAAATAAACCTAGGAGCCATATTAATATAAAAATTACAAAATCCCCTTATAACTCTAGAAAGACATACGATGATGTTTCATTCAAAGATTAGACAATTGATCTCTTCATGTTAAGTATGTATTTTTATTTCACTAACTAAATCACTTTATTTATTTTTATATTTGTTGCAAAGATCCTATATTGGTCCTCTAATATAAATTTATGTATTAACTGTTTGACTTTCTAAATATTTTTGGTAGTTTCATATTCTTTGTCGATTACTCAATCTTAGGTTTTATTAAGATTTTAATGCAATTTTCAGAAACATTTAAAGTTAGTACTCTTAATAAGAGAAAGTAAAGTATACAAAGACCACCAAAAATATAATATATATTTTTAAATGAATATTTTTAAATATGTTTATAAATTTTCAATAAAATTTAAAATGAAAAGTTAGTAACTATTAATTTTCATGAATTAATATCAAAATACCTATAAAAATGTTTTCAAAAAAACAATAAAACTATCAAAATAATATAACTAGTCATACTGGTACTAATTAAATTATTATTAGAGGACCAGTATAATATCTTTCCAAAATATATAAATCTACCTAAAACGATATACGTAGTCAAACTAAAAATATATACTTAACATAAAGAGATCAATAATCTTATCTTTGAATGACATGTCTCGTCTTTCCTTTTAGGATTTTAAGGGGTTGTGGTAAGTTTTATATAAATATGGTTCTTACGTTTATTTATGTGGAAAATCAGAATATACAAATTATAAAAATTTAGATCTAGTTTTTTTCTAGTGTAGATATACACTATTTCATTCAAACTTATTAGTGATTAAATTTTATTCCAAATCTTGTAGGTATGTGAAATTTGGTTTTATAGTTGTAATAGGTAAGTATGATGTTGTGAGGATTTACGATATTCCGTTTCAGCAAATTAGTTATTATATTTTATTCTGTTATACTCTTGTACCGCAATTATAAAAACAAATTGCATGTTCCTATGATATTAGAACGAAATAAAATCTAATTACATAAATGATTGAATGGATTAGCATAAATCCAGAACGACATCAAACTGATCTATTATAACTACAAAAAATTGCAGATAGCTTTGCGATTCGGTAAAAAAATATAATCACTGGTACGATTGAATGAAATAGCTTAAATGCACATGACATCAAACTTAATGTCGAAAGTTTTTCATTTATATGTGATGGTTTTCACTAAAATAAACATAGTATTCATATTAATATAAAAATTACTAACGCCCCTTAAAACTCTAAAAAGACAGACGATGATGCATCACTCAAATATAAAACAATTTATCTCCTCATGTTAAGTATGTATTTTCATTTCACTACCTAAATCATTTTAGGTAGTTTTATATTTCTGGGAAAGTGCCTATATTGGTCCTATAATATTAATTTATGTATTAACTGTTTGACTTGTTAAATAGTTTGGTAGTTTTATATTCTTTGTCGATGATTCAATCTTAGTTTTTAAATTAAGTGTTTATATAGATTTTAATGCAATTTTCAGAAACATATAAAATTTAATATTCTTATTAATAGAAAGTAAAGTATACAATGACCATCAAAAATATAATATATATTTTACAATGAAGTTTTTTAAATATATTATATAAAATTTCAGTAACATTTAAAATGAAAAGTTAGTAACTAACAATTTTCATGAATTGATATCAGAAAACAAACCAAAATGTTTTAAAAAAAATATAAAACTACCAAAGCATTATAACTAGTCATACTGGTAATACATAAATTGATATTAGAGGACCATTGTAATATCTTTTTAAAAATATAATAAACTAACTAAAACGATATAGGTAATCAGGCTAAAAATATATACTTAACAAAGAGATAATAGTCTTATCTTTGAATGGCATGTCTCATCTTAACAAAACTTCTAGATTGTAAGTACTACTAGATTTAACTGGCACGTCCGTGCGGGTATTTTCATTTTGTAAATGTATAATTTTAATATTGTCATAAAATAAATAAATATATAATTTATATCTTAGTGTTATATGTTGTGTAACTCTTAAATTTATTATTATATAAAATATAGTGATCTATTTGATACATTTTAATTTTTATTAATATTATTATGTTTTTGATTTCGGTACATTAAACTCATAATCTGACATAATTAAATAAAGAATCTTCTTCAAAATTTAATTTTTGAAGATATATAGATGTACATATAAAACTTTAAATATGTTAATAATAATATTTTTATATAAAATACTACATAGTTTGCAAATTTAACATGTTTTAATGTTGAATACTTTTTAAAAATGAAAACATTTTAAAAATAAAATAGTTTAGTTTGCCAATTTAACATATTTTTCTGAGAAAGAACCTATATTGGTCCTCTAATATTAATTTATGTATTAATTGTTTGACTTGCTAAATAGTTTTGGTAGTTTTATACTCTTTGTCGAGTATTCAATCTTAGTTTTTAAATTAAGTGTTTATTTAGATTTTAATGCAATATTCTTAATAAGAGAAAGTAAAGTATACAGTGACCATCAAAATATAATATATATTTTAAAATGAAGGTTTTTAAATATGTTATATAAATTTTCAATAACATTTTAAATGAAAAGTTAGTAACTAATATTTTTCATGAATTGATATCAGAAAACCAACAAAAATGTTCAAAAAAATATAAAACTACCAAGCCATTATAACTAGTCAAACTGGTAATACATAAATTGATATTAGAGGACCATTATAATATCTTTTAAAAATATATAAAACTACCTAAAACGATATAGGTAGTCAAACTAAAAATATATACTTAACAAAAAGATCAATAGTCTTATCTTTGAATGACATGTCTCGTCTGTCATTTCAGGGTTTCAAGGGGTCGTGGTAAGTTTTTTTTATAAATATGGATCTTAGGTTTGTTTACATGAACACTTAGCACATACAAATGATTTTTTTTGAGATCCAATTTGCTCTGGTGTAGATATACACTATTCCATTCAAACTTATCAGTGATTAAATTTTATTCCAAATCTTGTAGGTATGTGTAATTTCTTATTATAGTTTTAATAGATAAGTTTGATCTTGTGAGGATTTATGATATTCCATTTCATAAAATTAGTTATTATATTTTATTATGTTATTCCAATTTATAGGTAAAATTAATTTATTAAAATCATTTTTGATTATTAGATTTTCTAGAAATGTTTTCAAACCAATCATATTGACAACTAATCCATGTTTATATTTATTTAATTTGTTTTTTTTTAAATTAAAATCTTTCAATTTAGATTTTTTATTATTTCTTGTACTTTTATTATTATTCAGTGTATGAGAACAATATATTTAATTTTTGGCCTATTTTCCAAATCTTTCTAGATTATTTTTATGTAGGGATGTCAATTGGCTGTCAATTTCCAAATTGTCCAAATCAAAAATGGACCATTCCAAATGGGCTTTTCGCATGGTCCAATTAAAAAATCAGTGGCATACAAAAATTTATATTTAACATAACTCTATTTTTAATTCATATGTTTACGATTTTGGTGGGAAAACGTGATTTTACGGTTTTGGTGAGAAAACATGATTTTACGATTTTGGCGGAAAAATATGATTTTACTGTTTTGGCAGGAAAATGTGTTTTTACGGTTTTTGCAAAAAATATGATTTTACGGTTTTGGCGGGAAAACATAATTTTGCCGTTTTGGTGGGAAAACGTTATTTTACGGTTTTTGCAAGAAATGTGATTTTACAGTTTTGCAGGAATATATGATTTTACAGTTTTGGCAGGAAAACATGATTTTACGGTTTTGACGAGAAAACATGATTTTACGGTTTTGGCGGGTAAACGTGATTTTATGGTTTTGGCGGGGAAAAGTAATTTTACGATTTTGGCGGGAAACATAATTTTACCGTTTTGGTGGGAAAACATAATTTTGTTGTTTTGGTGGGAAAACGTGATATTGGCGGAAAAATATGATTTTACGGTTTTTGCAGGAAAACATGATTTTGAAGTTGTTTTTGCAGTTTTAGCAAAAAATGGAATTTTGCGGTTTTGGCGAAAACATGATTTTACAGTTTTGTCAAAAAACGTGATTTGCGGTTTTAATTAAAAAAAATACTAGATTCTTATGTTTATTGGACTGACCATGTCCAAGTGAGTTAAGTCCATCTAGTTTAGGTATAATGAGTTTCAGTCCAATTAGACATCTTTAATTTTGGGTATAATATGGTGAGACCATTTGGTTTTTGCTAACTCATGGTCATCAAGCCTATTTGACATCTCTATTTGTATGGATTTCTTCTTTAAAAATAGAAAGACTCAGAATCCAAGGAAAAACCTCTAGATTGTAAGTACTAAGCGCCTAAACATTGAAACCGAATGTTAACATCAAAAAGTTCATGAGTACTATAGATTCTGAGAGTACCACTGAATTTGTCTGATAAAGTTCATCAAAATCATGTTCACATAAGCAAGTAGACAATACAAACCTATCTTTCCAAAGCTTGCCATAAGGTTGAGGCGCACACATAAGGGAGATTCTATATAGGGTTCCATTGAAATCTCTGTTTTTTATTTTCAAATCAACCAATCATCAAAGTTTGTTGATCCTTGAAATATGTTGTAATAAAAGTTGCAAATATGGTGCAAAAACATAAACATAAAGTTAAAGAAAATAAAATAAAATCTCTTGCAATCATTGGCGCGTCTTCATACAGCAGGATCCAGCAGAAGCATTGCAACCACCAACTGCAGAATGCTTTCTCTAAATTAGATTAGAGAATGTTTGAATGAGCTGCTCAGCCAGAGCCCTTGGATGTTTATCCATCTCATTAACGAGTGCCTTCACAAGGTTTTTCTTATCAGCATTGGCGTGTAAGCCATACCAAGTCAGAAACTTCAGTCTGAAATTTGTTTCAACATAACCTGACAACTCAAGCTGTCTTAAAACCCTCACGCAATCCTCCAACTCAAAACTCTTACCGTTGCTGACACTGACAACCTCCTATGGAACAGTTTCTTTTAAGGCCAACTGTTTTTCTTGTGTGCCTGAAGTTGGTTCGTCTTCTTCTTCTTGAGATGTTTTTGTAGAGACTTTGGTTTCTCCTACGCTCGTTTCTTTGATGCCTCTAAAGGAAAAAACTTTGAAGCAATACTCTGTATCTGGAGTTAGTCCAGAGACAACAAACCTTGTGTCTGGAGACACCAATGCACAAGTCTCTGTGTAATCTTTCTCTGAGCCTTTACGATGCAATACACGGTAATGAATGAAGTTACCCAGTGAGGACGTTTCTTCTTCTGAACCACCAAGAATCAGAGTGAGTGAAGTCGCATCAACATCCTCAAACCTTATCTTGGTCGATCCTGTGTAGATAGATGATAATGAATCAAGAAACAAAGAAGTACTATTATACATCTTGATGATCACTAACTAGTGTTACCTTGCATCTCAACAGGCAATGGATCATCAAGGAGTGAT
>MU107739.1:11454-41500 GCA_012274485.2 Sinapis alba | reverse complement strand
TAATAGACCCCAGAAAGAAAACAAAGAACAAACAGCTAGCGTACTTAATTCGTTCCATACCAATTAAAACTGAAAATGCAGAATGCGGGATAAAAATGAAATATGTACAAGTTAAAGACTTTCTCAAATAAACAATTACACAACACAACTTGGTCTACACAGGGCTAGCATTGCCGGAGCGAAGGTGATCCGACGAACGCTCACCGATGTTGTTGTTTATTGAACGTTCACCAATGTTGTTCTTTCCAAGAAACAACCGATCAAACGGTGATTTCATCGCTAGAAGCAAACTCTTAGGTGTACCAGCACGCACCTGACCACCACTTCCACATGGAGACGTATTGATTGAACATGTCCGGTACGGAGGTGTTATGGAGAATGGTCTACGGTCTAACCGGCCATCTTGGTCATCAAACCGTTCATAGTAGAAATAGTTTCGATCTGTCTCTAGGCCACCGGTTCTGTACCCTCTAGCTGAACTCATCACCTGAGGTAACGCCACGTGGCTTTTTGAAAGGCTTGGGTTCACGAGATTATTGTGAATGTTTTGCGGTAACCTAAGCGTGAACCGGTCAAGATTCTCTGCATGTTGACCGGTCGAGTCAGAATTGGTGAAAACTCCGGCTAAATTCCATCCGGTAGACAGAGACCTACGTGGCCTACTCTGGTTCCCGGTCAACGCCACCGAGTCAATCAATCTCGCATCCGGAGAACTCAAAACCGCAGTGCGGTCACCGGTTGAATCAGAGCGGGGAGCGTCGTGGGCTAAACCGGGTATCTGGACAGAGACAACCGGTTCGCCCGGTATAGGGACGAGACTGGCGCGGCAGAGAGGACACGTGGCGTGAGACCGGAGCCAAGCGTCTACACAGCCAGGATGGAACACGTGGCAACATTTAGGAAGCAAACGCAGCGTTTCATCATCTTCGAACTCGTTTAAGCAAACAGGACACTCAAGGGCCTCCTTGCCAATCTTGAGCGTCTTCACCGTTGAGTATCTGAACGTGGGGAAAGTGTCCACGACCGATGCGTCGAGTCCACGCGCCTGTGGACGGTTTAGGGAAAGCCAGTTGCCACCGACGTCGAGGGGGTGTGGGTTGTTGCTCCCCATGCATCGTTCAAGACACCTACGGATATAGATGGAGAAAAATCCTAAAGCAAAGAAGACGCTCACCAGGACGATCATGAGTATTGCCATGGTTGGGTCGAACCGAGAGCTTTCTCCATACATATCTGAACCGTTGTGAGTTTCAGCTGAAACTTGGCCGGAGAAGATAAGCACGAGAAAGAGAAGTAGCCGTACACTCGAACCATGATGACCAATGATTAAACGGCTGAGGATGAGTCTACTTTGGGTGTTCATCGGGACCAAGCTTTTCCCGGTTTGGCTCTCTTGTCCATTCAACGCTCCTATGTTTTTTTTGTGGAAGGACAACGAAATATTTATTGGTGTGGTGATGATCAAAGGAGAGGAACAATAAGAGAAACTGCGATTTGGGGTTGCTCAATGGTTACAATGGGTCTTTGTGGTTGGTAGGTTGACTTTGAAGGTTTAACAATGGCTCCATTTAGAAGATGTTGCATCATAACTAATTAATATATATGTTAGATATAACATTTTTGTATAAAATATATGATATGATTGTGATTTTTCCATCAATAAGTTGGGATGTATTTATCAATGGAGCAACCGGTTAGTGCAAATATGACCAAGATTTGTTAATGTTCTGGTTGTCTAAATGTCCGGTTTGTAATTGTGTAATTTCTATTTTCCAACGTATTTCAGGCTTATCCCACTTTAAAGCTAATGTAATTGTTTCGCATTTTTAAATTTAACACGAACAATAGTAGTGAAATTAATAAACTTATTTTGATGTCAATAGTCAGTCCACATCAAATTTCAAATCATAATTCTTTTTCTTACAAAGATTTTGATGTATAGAATCACAATTGTAATTAACCTCTAGAAAAACCAGTGGGCGTGTGAGATGGTGGTTCCTTGGTCAAATATGATTTTGAAACTTGAGCGTATGCATTTTACACTATGGGTTTAAAACGCAATCACGCACGAAAGTTCCACGTTGACTAACAAAATACACTATGTGATCACTAATTTGGATTTGCATCGTGCTCCATCCCATGTTGTCATCACGTCGTTATCCAATTATAGGGTTTGTTCTTATGCAATAACTCTATTGGATCCATGCTCTTGTTGATTATCTTAAGAAAATAGAAAGGTTTCAGAGCCTGAATCTGATCATATCCGTATGGATGGATAATGATTGGATCAGAGAGGTGGTGAGTGGTGACTTTGACTACGGGTGAAATACTACTATTTACATATATTATGAGAATAAGATGAGTTGTGTTGACGAAAGGCTGAATATATACTTTTAAAATATACTTTTAAAGTGCTCTATTTGGATCAGTTAATTAAACTATATAATACCGTCCAAGGTCGTTTTCAATTTTTATAATAAAATTGTCTTACTAATTTTTATATTATCTTTTTGACTAAATTGTATTGTATAGATCATGTGATTTCATGATATTTGTATTTTCTTGTTTAAGTTGTATATATATATATATATGTCTGCTAATTTTATGTTGACTTAGAATTCGATTTGTTTAAAGCAGGGAGAATGGATGTGAGTGCGCCGCCTATGAAATTTTGCGAAAGATGATAGTTTTTGTTATACGTGTCACTAAAAGGTTTATATGCTTGGTGTTGTGTTGAATTATGTCTTGAATCTGCGAGTTAGTTTAGATCGAATGATTATTTAAGTGTCATGGATCGGTTAATTTCTGACAGAGAGCGGGCATTCTCAAAAATATGGAGCGGGCGTTTTGAAGGGACCCGACCCTTTTTTCGCACTATTAGTACGAGTCTGACTCGACTTCCTCGATCAGACTAAGGCCATTTCCAAGTTTTCATACTTAGAATTATTTTTAGCGTTTTAGTTCCTTTTCTAGACAAGTCAATCAAGCATAATAAGATTTGAATAGATAATCTGAGGTTCGAGTTAACAAGTGAGTTTGCTATAAGCTATTACAAGTTAAACTCGTCCTATATCTACCCAAATCCACCATCCTTCCTTCATGCCTTAGTCCCGCGGTCAAGCTATGTATTTACCCTTGCGGGTCTGATCCTGATCTACATCCAAACAAAGGAGGCATAAGCAACATAATGCTTAGTGAGAGCGGTCATCCCGTCCCACTTAACCAAAGTAAAGCAATCGAGTCAGTAACACAGTAATCGGACATGCTTATCATCAGTCAGTTACTTGGACGATCCGATCGTCCCAAGCCAAAGCGCCATCGAACCCAGTCAAGCCCTAGCAGGCCTAAAACGGCTCTAGGCGCATGAACTGATCCAGATGCGTCAATGGAAGGAACCGATCTCTCGATCCAAGCCAGAACAGTGCAGATAATTCGAATTAGACAAGCAATCAGTACATAGAACAATCCTATCAATCAGACTACGATTCAGTACTTAGGCTACGGTCACGCACTCACCCTATCTTAGAGTCGGTATGTTCTGTTTGATTCGGTCTTCCTGACACCTCTTGCGCAGTTTCCTCTCGATCTTCGAACGTTCAGACAGTCGGAATCACCCAACAGACGATCGTACTTGACTCGGACTTGATCGATCCAGCCAAATATCGAAGTTTCTCTCTTGATCGGATCTTTCTCTCTCGAAATCGCTCTCTGGTTTTCCTTAGCGTTTTTCGCAGTCGGATATGAAGAAATGAAGCAAGGAAACGATTTAAATGAGCAGTTGGGCGGTTTAGGCCCGAGAAACCACCCATAAAACAGTTCCCGCTTATTTCCTCGCGACTCTTGATCATTAACCGTCACCCCGCGCTCCAAAGCATCTCAGCGCGAGTTTTTCCCTTACCGGACAGTAACCGTTCCCGCCAATTTTACTTAGACGAAAACTCGAGCTAAGCTGACTGTCCCAGCTGATTAGTCCAGCCGCCCTACCTGAATCGGACAAAGCTTGTCCGAATTCAACCGTTACTACCTGAATCAGCTCATTTCAGCTCAGCTGGACATTCCTAACCGTTTGGTCGGATTCTGAGATCGATAACTAAGCCGACCAGCTCAACCGTCCTGTCCGAATCCGACAACACTTGTCCAGATCCGACCATCCTTGTCCGAAAATTCCGCTTTGCCTAGATTCTTCAACGAGCTGTCTGAACACTTCCGAACATTCGCAAATCGAACTACTTAACCATAATCCGAGCGTAAGAACGACTGACCGAGCCTTATTGGCTCTAATTCAGATCCGATCCTAGCTTTATCCGAACTATGGGTTCATTCTCTCCGCTACCTGATCGGACATCGATCCAACTCTCCGAATCCACCCATGGTCAGTCCGTCCAACTTTAGCCAGCTCCTTCTAGCATCATCCAACCCATTCAGTACGTCCCACTGCCCAACCAGTCAGTCCTTGGATCATCCTATCTTTGATCCGCGGAACACGGGCGCTACAAGTCTCCCCCACTTGGGTTAGACTCGTCCTCAAGTCTTTCTTTCTGGGTTTTCCTTAAGTTTGTCGAACCATTTCGAAAATTCAGCTTTCATTCTAGCTTATGGTTCCCAAGTTGTTTCTTCATCACCGTCGCAGTCCCATACAACTTGGATCATCTTGACATTCTTTCTACCTTCTGGCTTAGATTTCCTGCCAATGATCCGGACTGGACGTCCCTCTACCGTCAGGTTTGATCTTAAGTCGGATGGTGGTTCCACAACCACATTGTCTCGGTCACTTATGCATTTTCTTAGCATAGATACATGGAACACATTATGGAACTGACCCATCGATGGAGGTAGTTCCAGCTTATAGGCGACCTTTCCAATCCTTTCCAGGATCTTATATGGTCACATGTATCTTGGACTGAGTTTTGCATTCTTTGTTGCTCGCTCCTTGCCTTTATAGGTGACGGTCTTGAGATAAACCACATCACCCACTTCAAATTCCAGTTCTTTTCTGCGTTTATCTGCATAACTCTTATGTCTGTCCTGAGACCCTTTCATCTTCATCTTCAAGACTCGGATTCTTTCAGTTGTTTCCTCCACAAAGTCTCGACCAAAAATGTTGCGCTGCCCCACTTGGGTCCAGCATAGTGGTGTTCTGCATGGTCGTCCATACAATGCTTCATAGGGCGACATGCCAATACTCGCATGATAGCTGTTGTTGTACGAAAACTCAGCCAGATGCAAGTACTGATCCCATTTTTCTCCCCAATCCAGAACACAAGCCCGCAGTAAGTCTTCAAGTGTTCGGATTGTCCTTTCTGATTGACCATCCGTTTGTGGATGATATGCTGTGCTCATGTGAACTTTCGTTCCCATAGACTTGTGCATTGCTCTCCAGAATGCCGAGTAGAACTTGGAGTCTCGGTCTGACACTATGCTAACCGAAACTCCATGAAGTCTAACAATCTGCTCCACATATAACTTGGCCAACACCGCTGCATTGTCTGATTTGTTGATTGCCAAGAAATGCGCAGACTTGTTTAATCTATCCACTATCACCCAGATAGCATCCTTGCCTTCTCTCATTGGCAAGCCTGTCACGAAATCCATCGTGATCATATCCCACTTCCATTCTGGAATGGGTAAGCTCTGAAGTAGTCCACTCGGAACTTGGTTCTCTGCCTTAACCAATTGGCAGGTTGGGCACCCAGCTACTCATTTCGCAACATCTCTCTTCAATCCGACCCAATGGTAATATCTCTTCAAGTCACGATACATCTTATTCGCCCCTGGATGTATCGAAAACTTTGACTGATGTGCTTCCTTAAGAATCTCTTCCCGCAATTCCTTATCCTTTGGAACACACACCCGACCATTAACCAGAATTGTCCCATTGTTTGAAGTCTGATACTCAGTATTCTCGTTCTTTGATGCTTTGATCAAGTCCTCATCCTTTTCCTGAGCAAGGCGGACTCTAGTCAGCAAATCCGCTTGGTCCGCTGCATCCAGACCCAACGGCTCTACTTCGTCAGTCAAGGCGGCCAGTCTCAACGTTCCAACCATGTGGACCAGTTCTTCCATATCCCTCTCTGAAGCCGTAGCTACTCTCTTCCGGCTTAAGGCATCAGCAACCAGATTTGCCTTTCCCGGATGGTAGGCAATATCCAAGTCATAATCTGCAACCAGTTCCATCAACCTTCTTTGCCTAAGGTTCAGTTCCGGTTGAGTGAAGATATATTTCAAGCTCTTATGGTCCGTGAACACCTGGACCTTTGCACCATAAAGGTAAGATCGCCATATCTTCAGTGCAAACACGACTGCGGCCATCTCAAGGTCGTGTGTAGGATAGTTTACCTCGTGTTTCCGTAGCTGTCTCGATGCATATGCAATCACCTTGCCTTGCTGCATCAAAACACACCNTTCAAGCTCTTATGGTCCGTGAACACCTGGACCTTTGCACCATAAAGGTAAGATCGCCATATCTTCAGTGCAAACACGACTGCGGCCATCTCAAGGTCGTGTGTAGGATAGTTTACCTCGTGTTTCCGTAGCTGTCTCGATGCATATGCAATCACCTTGCCTTGCTGCATCAAAACACACCCAAGTCCAAATTTGGATGCATCTGTGTAGACCACGTATGGCTCATTGTCGACAGGAAGAGCTAGTACTGGAGTACTTGTCAACATTCCCTTGAGTTTGAAGAAGCTCAATTCACAATCTTCTGTCCAAACGAACTGGACATCCTTCCCAGTAAGCTTTGTCATCGGTTGAGCCATGCTAGCAAATCCTTTAACAAAACGCCGGTAGTATCCAGCCAGTCCCAGAAAACTTCTTACCTCAGTTGCATTCCTTGGTCTAGGCCAATCCGCAATAGTCTTGATCTTTTCGTGATCCACATACACCCCTTTGTCTGAAACCACATGATCCAAGAAACCAATTTCTCTTTGCCAGAAGCTGCACTTGCTAAGCTTAGCAAACAACTTGTGTTCCCGCAGCCTCTCCAAGACAATCCTCAAATGAACCTTGTGTTCATCCGGATTCCTGGAGTAAATCAAGATGTCGTCTATAAAGACTATAACGAATTCATCCAGGTAGTCTCTGAAGACGTTATTCATCATTTTCATGAAGGCAGCAAGGGCATTGGTCAATCCAAAAGGCATGACCACAAACTCGTAATGCCCATATCTCGATCTGAAAGCTGTCTTGCGGAAGTCCTCCTCTGCAATGGGAATCTGATGATATCCCGAAGCTAGATCAATCTTAGAGAAACAAGTAGCACCTCGGAGTTGGTCCAATAACTCATCTATCCTTGGGAGAGGGTATTTGTTCTTTACTGTGACTCTGTTAAGCCCACGGTAGTCGATGCACAGTCGGAAACTGCCATCTTTCTTCTTCACAAACAAGACCGGTGCGCCCCAAGGTGAACTGCTTGGACGGACGAATCCTTTCCCCATCAATTCATTCAGTTGCTTCTTAAGCTCCGACATTTCAGCTGGAGCCATCCGATATGGAGCTTTAGAGATTGGTGTGGTACCCGGTTCCAGCTCAATCGTGAAAGGATCAGAACGGTCCGGTGGTAATCCGGTTAAGGACTCGAACACGTCTGCATACTCCTTTACCACGGGAATCCTCTCAAGCTCCGCTTCAGGTCCAACTTCCACAGTTGTGATTGCGGCTAAGTAAGCTTCACATCCCTTTTCCAGCATCCGTTCTGCTTGAAGTGCTGAAATGATTAAGCTCCCGTTGGTTGGTCTGATTCCTTGATAGACCACCTTGCCTCCGCCGGATTCAAACTGAACTCGGCCTCTATGACAGTCCAGATGTGCCTTGTACTTCCCCAACCAATCCATTCCAAGGATCACATCATAGGACTTCACTGGGCAAATCATCAGATCGGATGGCATGTTCACTTCACCGATCATCACAGAGACGTTTCGGATTTCTCCTAAAGTGTACATGACCTGTCCACCAGCCGCTCGAACCAGCGCTACTTCTCCTTCTGGTTCTTTCTTAAATTCTCCTAACCCTATCATCTCGGGTTGTACAAAGCAGTGCGATGCACCAGAATCAAACAGAACATGGGTTGCCACTCCACCCATGACTAAGGTCCCTACATATTCACTCAGAACACTAAGGACCTAGACTACAGGCACGCAATTTCACAGAGAAATTCTTAGGGTAAAGGCGAGAGATAGGACGACTCACCAGTGATCGGACGAGAAGTGCTAGGATCCATGGGTTCATCCGAGATGGTGTACACCCGAGGCATGATGGCCTGCCTCTTCGCACTTGGCTGAGGTCCTTCACTTGCACGCTTCCCAGACAGCTGTGCATCCTTTGGACACTGATTCTTGTAGTGCCCCGATTCACCGCAGCCATAGCACACTCGATCCCCAACACTCTTGGTCTGACTCTTAGGCCTCAGATCCTCTTCAGGGCAATCACGGACTCTGTGTTCCATGCTACCACAACGATGGCATGCTCCAGTAGCAGCACGACAGATACCGGAGTGCATCTTCCCACAAGTCGAGCAAACATTGCGACCTGTTGCATTCGGCTTGCTGGAAGGACCAGTCTTCACCATCTTTTGGTTCCTTCCCGCATGCTTCCCAGCAGAACCATGCGGTACATTACCAAACACTCTAGCTTCCTCAATGATTCCAGCTTCTTGTTCTGCGGCCTTTTCCACCAGTTCGGCCACAGTAGCATAGTTTCGGATCTTGCAACGGGTTCGCAGATCAACCCTAAGTCCACGCATGAACTTGCGGACCAAGGATCCTTCAGCTTCTGCCTCACGACCAGCATACTTCTTGAGGCTGTTGAATTCCGCCTCATACTCCCTTACGGACATTGATCCTTGTTCCAATTTGAGGAAAGCTCCTTCCAGCTTATCAAAAGCTTCCTCCGGAAAGTACTTCTCACGGAATTCCGCTTTGAAGTTGGCCCAGGTGCATTGATTCACACCTACACGAGCCGCCACACCTTGCCACCAGATGTGGGCATCACCATCCAAGTAGTGAACAGCAATGTCCCTCTTGTAGGCGACTGGACAATGGATCGAGGTGAAGTTGCGCTCCAACCTATCAATCCACTGATCCGCTTCCACTGGTTTGCAGCCACCCAAGAAGAACTTTGTCCCAAACTTCTGCATATGCTCCATCACCTTAAGGTAGGACGGAATCCTTACAGCGGGTACATCTTCCTCTTCATGCACCATTTGTTCCGCCCCTCCCACAACAGGTGGAACCACAGGTGGCGCTGCAACCACTGGAAGCCTGGCCAAGACTTGAGCCAGCATGGCCAAAACGGCTTCCATTCCAACAGGAGCCGCAGCAGCTCCAGCAGCAGGTGCTGCTTCATTCACATTCGCCGCATTACGAGCAGCATTCCGGGCACTGTTATTGGCAGACTCATTCCTTGCCATATTGCTAGCGGACGCTTCCCCAGTTTCATTCGCAGTTCTCCTTCGGTTACCTGGTGCCATCTGCATCCAGATCACAGGTAAGTTAGTCAAAACTAACTTAATTTCGGAGTCAGAACACAGAATTTACCGCAAGACATCAGGCTATGGAAGGATGGATTTAACCCAGACCCACTATACATCGACTGTCCTAGAACCAACTCCGCTCTGATACCAACGTGAAGGGACCCGACCCTTTTTTTCGCACTATCAGTACGAGTCTGACTCGACTCCCTCGATCAGACTAAGGCCATTTCCAAGTTTTCTTACTTAGAATTATTTTTAGCGTTTTAGTTCGTTTTCTAGACAAGTCAATCAAGCATAATAAGATTTGAATAGATAATCTGAGGTTCGAGTTAACAAGTGAGTTTGCTATAAGCTATTACAAGTTAAACCCGTCCTATATCTACCCAAATCCACCATCCTTCCTTCCTGCCTTAGTCCCGCGGTCAAGCTATGTCTTTACCCTTGCGGGTCTGATCCTGATCTGCATCCAAACAAAGGAGGCATAAGCAACATAATGCTTAGTGAGAGCGGTCATCCCGTCCCACTTAGCCAAAGTAAAGCAATCGAGTCAGTAACACAGTAATCGGACATGCTTATCATCAGTCAGTTACTTGGACGATCCGATCGTCCCAAGCCAAAGCGCCATCCGTCCCAGTCAAGCCCTAGCAGGCCTAAAACGGCTCTAGGCGCATGAACTGATCCAGATGCGTCGATGGAAGGAACCGATCTCTCGATCCAAGCCAGAACAGTGCAGATAATTCGAATTAGACAAGCAATCAGTACATAGAACAATCCTATCAATCAGACTACGATTCAGTACTTAGGCTACGGTCGCGCACTCACCCTATCTTAGAGTCGGTATGTTCTGTTTGATTCGGTCTTCCTGACACCTCTTGCGCAGTTTCCTCTCGATCTTCGAACGTTCAGACAGTCGGAATCACCCAACAGACGATCGTACTTGACTCGGACTTGATCGATCCAGCCAAATATCGAAGTTTCTCTCTTGATCGGATCTTTCTCTCTCGAAATCGCTCTCTGGTTTTCCTTAGCGTTTTTCGCAGTCGGATATGAAGAAATGAAGCAAGGAGACGATTTAAATGAGCAGTTGGGCGGTTTAGGCCCGAGAAACCACCCATAAAACGGTTCCCGCTTATTTCCTCGCGACTCTTGATCATTAACCGTCACCCCGCGCTCCAAAGCATCTCAGCGCGAGTTTTTCCCTTACCGGACAGTAACCGTTCCCGCCAATTTTACTTAGACAAAAACTTGAGCTAAGCTGACTGTCCCAGCTGATCAGTCCAGCCGCCCTACCTGAATCGGACAAAGCTTGTCTGAATTCAACCGTTACTACCTGAATCAGCTCATTTCAGCTCAGCTGGACATTCCTAACCGTTTGGTCGGATTCTGAGATCGATAACTAAGCCGACCAGCTCAACCGTCCTGTCCGAATCCGACAACACTTGTCCGGATCCGACCATCCTTGTCCGAAAATTCCGCTTTGCCTAGTTTCTTCAACGAGCTGTCCGAACACTTCCGAACATTCGCAAATCGAACTACTTAACCATAATCCGAGCGTAAGAACGACTGACCGAGCCTTATTGGCTCTAAAACAGATCTGATCCTAGCTTTATCCGAACTATGGGTTCATTCTCTCCGCTACCTGATCGGACATCGATCCAACTCTCCGAATCCACCCACGGTCAGTCCGTCCAACTTTGGCCAGCTCCTTCTAGCATCATCCAACCCATTCAGTACGTCCCACTGCCCAACCAGTCAGTCCTTGGATCATCCTATCTTCGATCCGCGGAACACGGGCGCTACACGTTTCCTACGACATGGAACAGACGCTCGTTTCCAAATTTGAGAAATATAGAAAGTTTTATTAAACACTTTCTTATATATACTCTTAGAGTTTTCTCTATTCAGTAGCACGATTTGTATTCTAGAAAATTTGGCATCCATCAGTAAAGTACTTTCTTTTCATATGGATGTAGTCTTAAGGATGAACCACTTTAAATCTATGTGTGTGTTTTTACTGTTTATTTATCTGTTTAATATGTTTCTTTTCACATCTATCACAACAAATCACTATCAGAACTTTATGTTGAACTGGTGAGAAGATGTATGGGATGTACATGAAGATTGACAAGTTTACTGGAAACAACAATTTCATAAAGTATATATTACCTATTATTAAGACACAATTTCATAAAATATCTTACCTATTATGATGACTAAAGTAACATCGATAAATTCTTATGCAGTTTATAAAGATAAAAGACACACTTTTATAATTTTAATAAAATAATTATTTAAAAGACACACTTTTATAATTTTAATAAAATAATTATTATTACTTATTATTAATAATAATAATATAATGAGAAAAATGAAAAAGCACACAGTTGAATTGTAAAAGAAAAGAACACTATATCACATTTAGATGTTTTTATTATTCTATTTAATCTAATAATTAAATAATTTATTAAAATGTTGATCTATTTAGTTACAATGTGAAAATCAATATATAGAAAGATACTTCATTTTATTGAATTATGTAAAATATAATACATTTTAGATGTGTTTATAAAGATTGAAACATCGATTACAAAATTAAAAATAATATTTTATTTTTTTGAACAAATCTAATACATCAGTTACAAAATTAAACCAATTTATAAACTATTTTGTTATTGAGTCGTATTTGGCATGGTATGACTATTCTTCAGTTTCAAATTCTTTACTTGAATTGTTAAAAATATTCAGTAAAATATTACACATAATATTTTTGGTAGTTTTAAGTTTAATATTCTGAAAAAAATTTGATCAAAAAGCATTTATAGGTTCTATCATGTTTTTTTCAAAAGGTGTGAATATGATATTTCAAACTTAACTGCAACATTTTCAGTTATGATGTTTTCTATTGTAATATGATATATTAATATATTTAATTCCATTAAATATTTTAAAAGAATAATTTTAAAATTATTCAAACAATTTTGGGTTTATGGCAAAATTGAAATTTTAAATTTCATGAAAGTTAAAAAATATATCTTATGATCTAAGAAGACACATCAAACCATATGACTTGATATTTTGAAGTTATTTAACACTTTTGAAAGTTAAAAACATATCTTAAAGTTACTTAAAATATTTAGATAAGAGAAAAGACTTCTTAAAAAAAATTAGTCAAATTCACCAAAAAATCAAACATTACATAAGTTCAAACATATAACATTTCCACTGAAAATTAAAAAGTATATCTTATGATCGAAGAAGACACATTAAATCATATAACTTGATATTTTTAAAGTTACATAACACTTTTAAAAGTTAAAAGACATATCTTAAAGTTATTTAACAAATTTACAAAAACTAATGTAGAAGACTTCTACGTAAGTCTTCTCGAATTAGTTAGAAACATTAATACACATGAATGTTGGTAACTTCATAATTAGAACTAAGTAAGTTATTAATTTTATTCATGAGTTCAAATATCGACTAATATACATGAATTAACAACAAAATATTAAAAATCTTTATAGTTTGAGAGAAAATAAAAATTTATTAAACATTGACGTAAAAGACTTCCATCGAAGTTGTCCAGAAGGTTTCTAGGAAGTCTTCCATTTAAGTCACTTTTCCAATTGAAAATTTACAAAGGAAGACTTCCAGAGAAGTCTACTCTACTCTACAATAGACTTCTTTGGAAGTTTTCCTTTATAAATATTATTTTACTTTTGTTTTTGAAATTTTTTTTAAAATACCAGAGAAGATTTCCCGGTAAGTCTTCTAGGATAAACATATTAGTTTTGTAATTGACCGAATTGTGTCAGAAATTTAACTCTTTCTAGAAGATTTACATGAAAATCTTCCACCATAAAAATAAAACTTAAATATTACATTTAACTAGACGACTTTCATGTAAGTTATCTCAAGTTACTTTTGCAATTGAAAAAAATAAAACTTACATATTTAATTTTAATTAGACATCTTCCATGTAAATCTTCCAGCAGACGACTTATGCAAAAGTCTTCTGTGTTAATCAAGGATTGACAATAATCTTAATATAAATTCTAGAAGACTTCCGTATAAGTCATCTTCCGGAAGACTTCCGTATAAGTCATCTTCCGGAAGACTTACATGAAGCTCGTATAATTAAAATTATACTTTTAAGTTTGATTTTTCATTTGCAAAAATAACTTGAGACGACTTTCACCGACAGTGAGAAGACTTTCACCGACAGTTCGAAAGACTTACAGGGAAGTCGTCTCGAGAAAGTCAAATTTTTGACACAATTTGGTCAATTGAAAAACAAACATTTTATCCTAGACAACTTATCGGGAAGTTTTCTATAGTATTTTCAAGATTTTTTTTGTTAACAAAAGAAAAATTGAAAAACTTACAGAGAAATCATCTCTGAAAAAGAGATATAAAATCAATTGCAAAAATAACCTCCTTGTAAGTCTTTCACGAAAGTCTTCAGATGAACATAGCTAGAAAAAAATTCAAAAATCATTGTTAGATCTAATGAGTTTCATGTTTAGCTTGGCCAAACACACTTCACTTCTTAATGAAAGTTACTCACTTGAGTAACTCTAGTAAACTTATAAATTTTGAAATAAAAAATTGGGATTTTGGGATGATTTAAAGAGGAAAAGAAGGGGAAATGATTTGTATGTATAAGAAATAAGATTATGAAGATGTAAATATTGATTTTAGATGCATTTAGAGCTTGAATTTGTTTGTTCATGGTGGTTGATGTATTGATGACAATGAAAACGTTGTAAATAAAAGAGGACGATAAGGATGATTGAGTAAAATAACAATTTTTGAAAAAAAAATTAAGAAAAATTAATGGTATTTTCGTGAATAATGTGAATTTTGGGATGAGTACAACAACTGAAAACTCTAAAAAAAAATATGGATTAATTTTGTATTTGAGTTTGAGTTTGAGTTTTGAGTCATTTTTACAAAAAAAATATGTTATTAATTGGTAAATTTACCAAACAAAATATTTAGATTAAATAGGAAGATAAAAATATTATATTATATATCATATGTTGTTGTAACTGAAAACATTTTGAAATACCTTATTAGTAATAGTGTTTTTTATTTGTTTCAATAACTGTTATTGAAACAAAAATTGTACAACAAAAATTGTATGAATTTAATAAAATCTTGATATATAAAATTTTTTAGAAAGTTTTTAAATATAAACCTTAATGATTTGGTTATATTTTTATAACAAATATTGCATACAAGTGTGTCTTCATCTTTTTTTAGTTTCTTTTTGCAATTATCACATGATATTTAGTTTTAACCATTTCTTGAACAATTTTTAATTATTTTGCCTGACAATTAAAAAACATTCTTGATAAAAAGCAAAATTAGAAGTGTTAGTTTGGACTCTCTTAAACAATTACTATTTCTATGTTGACAAAACAAATTTATTATGGTTATATATTTATTTATATTCTTGGTTGGTGAGAAATAATATCAAAGAGATCGAATATCGTAATAAATGAATGTTTTTTATTTATATTATCGCCTTAGATTTTTGGGAGAATTTGTATAAAATACAAATAATTATTATATATTAAGCTAATGCAATAATCAAATAAAATCAATAAATTTAATAAATTTGTGGATTTAAATTTTTGAAATTATTGATGACATTTATTGGATATTTAAATAGTATTTTTTTGAAGTGGATATGGTATTTAAATATAAATACTCAAGATACGTTATCAGTTTCTCAATCAAATTTTCCAAGCCTAAGCTAAGATACAAGAATAACAAATAAAGTTCTCCGTATTTATATATGTTTATTCAAAGATCTTTAATAATCGTTTAACAGTGAATCTATTTTTCTATTCTATTAATGATTGTTGTGGTTTTCTAGTTGTGATTTGTTAATGTTCACGACTCTTTATATAAAGTACTAAGAGCATGATTAACCCTAGAACCCCATTTGGGGTTCTAGTTTTTCTATTTTTTTTTTAATTTGATTTTTTTTTTAATTAAAAAATGAACCAATCGCGGGTCGCCACGTGTCAGTGGAACCCGCAAACAGTGCAAGAAACTCTTAAGAACCGGTTCTTATTTAAGAGTTTTAGGAACCGATTCTTACACTATTCATGTGACTCATCCTCCTAAGAACCCCTCTAAGAACCCTCTTTAATCATGCTCTAAGGGTTATAATGGTTGATAACCAATCATTGCAATAGTTAGCTATGATTAACATCAAAAGTTATAATGAATTATCACTTAAAGACTACAATCATCAACAATTATAATAGTTTCACTCACAATCACCAACAATTAGAATATTTCATTTAATCAAACTCATGCATAAAGAAAAATGTTTAACTTATTCAATTTTTATCATGAAAAGGTGCATACTTGTTCATTTGATAACTTCTGTTAAACTCATGCAATGATTAGGATGAAAATACATATTCTCAAACATTTTGATAACTTTTAAACCAGTGCAATTTTGAGGATAAAAAAAACACATTGTTAAGATGTAAAGATACATAGTTATATATTTTGGCAATTTCTTTTAAATCAATACAACTCTTAAAATGAAAAGATACAATGTTAGCATAAAAAGTAATATTTTAAATGTTTTGACAACTTTTTCTAAATATATGCAATTTTTAGAATGAAAAGACATATTGTTAAGATGAAAATATATATGCTTATAGACTTTGACAACTTATTTTAAACTAATGGAACTCTTCAAATGAAAAAAATACAACTTTTGACATCAATTAGAATATAATTTGATAATTTCTTTAAAGTAATACAACTCTTAAAATGAAAAGATACAATGTTAAAATGAAAAACACAGCATTTGACATTAATTGAGATATATTTTGACTTCTTTTAAACTAATGAAACTCTTAAAATAAGAAGACACATGTTAAAATGAAAAACAGAACCTTTGATATTACTTAGGATTCCTATTATTAATAGATATTTCTGTTGTATTGAATAAAACGACGATCAATATGTATATGTTTGTCCACCATCAAATTATTGGGCTTCATGGATTTATATTAATAGCATGTGATGACTGATGAGGTTAGTCATTCATTTGAGCCCAAACATATGTACCTTTGTGATCTATAATATATATTGACACATTATCATCCAGTAATCTACCCAATATTTTATATTCTTTAAGACAAAAAGTTATAGATATAATATTACGAACATAAACACATGATCTGAACAAGTACAGTCCTTGAGTTGGAATTTCAGGTTGCGGGATTTACGCTTAAGCCACATGCTAATCTTGCAGATTTATTTTAAAAACGTAGATTAGGGTGTGTGTTACCAGGGTGCCTAGTTGTAACCTATGCCTTTAAGTTAATAAATTTATCACCGCAAATATATTTTTTGGATGTTCTGAATTTAATAACTACAAATTGCAACATCATGCATTTTCGTGCGTATGCCATGTCCAGGGTAGCTATCAAACTTGGGTATCAAACATAATCACAAAAACGTGCATATTTGTCTTAAATGTCTTTTCCAAAATAATAATGTTATTTCGATTTCTAACCCGACTAGTGTTCTGGACCTTAATGTGTTGAACGTAAATTTTCAAATATGATGTGTTAGAGATCATTTGAGATACGAACTATCTATCCACTTCACATGACATGATGATTATATTATTTGATTATATATTTGATTGCTTGTTAATTATTTTCTTATTTAGATATAATTTTTAATGATGATGGAAAAGCACGATATTATCAAAAAGATTAACAAAACTAGAGAATCATCTCAACAACCAAGAAAGCACTATAGGCTCTTTGTAGTTTATTTCTTATATACGATTGTAAAAGAGTAATTCTCTTAGATAGTCTCTTTTAGCTTGTTTGTCACAAAAATAGTTTTTAAGGAAGAAAATGACCAAAATGTTTTTTTTAGAAGCTAAAAAAATCATTTATATGCATTTATACCCCTAGGGTTAACTAATTTGGACTTTAGGGTTTAGAGTTAAGGGGTGGGTTTGGGGTTAGGGTTTCAAATTTCAAAAAAAAATTAAAAAAAATCAAAATTTCAAAAAAAAAAAGTCTATTTTGGTCATTTTATTTTTTGAGGGCTATTTTTGTGACAAAAACTTAAAAAGGGCTATTTAAGAGAATTGCCCATTGTAAAATGTAAATAGGGCAATTCTCTTAAATAGCCTTTTATAAGTTTTTGTCACAAAAATAACCCTCAAAAATAAAATGACAAAAATAGACTTTTTTTTTTTTGAAATTTTGATTTTTTTTTATTTTTTTTTTGAAATTTGAAACCCTAACCCCAAACCCACCCCTTAACTCTAAACCCTAAAGTCTAAATTAGTTAACCCTAAGGATATAAATGCATATAATTTTTAGTTTCCAAAAAAAACATTTTAGTCACTTTCTTCCTTAAAAACTATTTTTGTGACAAACAAACTAAAAATGGCTATCTAAGGAATTTCTCATGTAAATATCTCATTTTGTATTCTAAGATTCTAATATTCTATTTTTTCTGCTTTTTGTAACAAAGATTCTAATATTCTCACATTCTATAAATCAAGATCTAAATACCCAACGAATGTGGTAATCTTCAAGATCTGTACGTAGAATTAAGTAAATCTTTTCGTAATTTTTCTTTTTATAATATCAAAATTGTAGACGAGATTTTAATATTGAATCGCCGTTCACTAGTCAAACAATGTAGAATGATTTGGATATATACACTATGCACATGTGTTTTCTTTGTTCCCCTGGAGAATCTAATCGTAACTCATTAATGTTTGACCCCATTATGTAATGTAAGAGCACCTTTAACCCTTAGAGTCTAAATTGGTCTCTTAATGATATTTAATTGATTAATGATACTTAAGAGTTTGAGTTAAGAGACACTAAATTATTTTAGCTCCAATGGTAGGTTCTAAATTTTAGGTTCTTATCATCATCCTTACAAAAAAAAAGAAATTAGCATACAAGAAGAAACTCAGCTTCTTCTCTTCATCTTTTTACCATCACTCTTGGATGATTATCCTTCTTCTAGCTTGATTCCTGACTTCAATAGCTTGAGCTTCTCCTTTCTCAGCTTTTTCTCTTCCTCATGCATCCTTTTTAACATTCTTTTGAACTCAACATCAATATCATCTTCTGATTCCTCCACCCTAATCAAGTAACCTATATTTCTCATGTATTCTTCCCTTGTTATCTCCACCACTTCTACTTCAGTTGGTGTGATATCCACAACATCATCATCTGTATCTTCTTGTGGGAGAGGTGGTACGATTCCTCTTGCTGAGAGACCACAAACAATCAGTTTTCTTGCTTCTATTTCTGGATGGGTGTGACTTGTTCCTCTGAAAAGCAAAAACGAAAAACAGCAACATATTAGAACATTGATCACAAAGATTACTTATATTACACATCAACTTATATTAGCATACATCAGAAAGCAAGTTTTTTAACAGTTTAAAAGATTACATTGATAACATTTCAGTAATAAGTCTGTTCTTAAGCGCCATTTCTAAATCACTAAGTGGCTCAGTTTTTGCAAGCAAACTGTCAAGCAGTTTGGTCTTGCTAAGCTTATCCTTCATAGCTAAGTCCTTTGCCTTCATCTCCCACATTAGCTGAAACTGTTGCAGATTTTTTCCTTCTTCTCCCACTGACCTTTTAGCCTTCGCCTTTGCTGCCTTAACACCAATAGGCCTCACCATTGGTTCATCCTCTCCATTGACACTGGGCATCGATGCTGATGACTGAAAAGATTGTTCTTCCCCCACCCTCTTTCTTTTTGAACCCGAGCTTTGTTGAGTACTTCCATAAGTCCCACACCATTTCTGATCATTCCTAAGCTCCCTCCATGCATGCTCTAATGAGAACTTCACCTTGTAATCGTTGAGGAATATTTCGTGTGCAGCCTTCAAAACATCATCTTCACTCTGGCCACTGGTCTTATGTTTTGTTGCAGCGTCATATGCCCCCACAAACTTGCAGACACCTTCATTTATCTTCCCCCACCTTTGCTTACAGTGGGTTTGCTCTCTCTTAGGCAAACCAACAACCTTGGGACTTGCATTATAATACAATGCAATCCTCTTCCAAAAGGTTCCTGCCCTTTGCTCATTCGCAACTACTGGATCTTTGGAGGTGTTCAACCATGCACTGATGAGGACCAGGTCTTCAGCTGTTGACCACTTGCACCTTTGCTTCCGGTCCTCACCAGTTTGTGCACGTGAAGCAGATCCTCCAATGTCGGGACTAGGTGAAAAACTCAGTAACTGAGTTGGGTATTCATTGTTAGGTACTTGCGAGTTTAGTAAATGTAAAAAGCTAGAGGACTGGCTTTGTTGAGAATCCATACAGAAAGAGAAGGAGGAAAGATGAAGGAGATGATAAGAAAGAGAAGGAGGAAAGTTCAAATTTATAGAAGGCAGAGAAGGAAGAGAAGATGCATTCATGACAACCACCAAACAAAAACGTGTTTACAGAACCAGTTAAGACTAACATTAAGCCTTATCAATTCTAGCTAGCCATCACTTCTATTTATCACATTAAGCCTTAATCAAATCAAGCTAGCCATCAGTTCTATTTATCACACAACCAACACATTAATTACAGTCGATTCTATCCTAACCACACCCTAAATCAATTCTAGTTTGCAGAACTAGTTAAGAGTAACACTAACCTTTATTTTGCAGTGAACTCCTGCGCTAGATGAACCTTAACTCGATGAACTTTGATCCTTCTATCTGACTAAATAAAGACATAAACAAAATATGATTTAGACCAGAATCGAAAAGAAAGCTATAATCAAAAGCCATAAGCAAATCAAAGAACAGAAATAGAGCAACGATTGAAACAGAGCAAAGATTGAAACAGAGCAAGGATTGAAACAGAGCAAACCGAGGGAAAGCTTGGAGGAGAAGACCCACCGAGCGACAGAACCAACAAACTACATAGAAAACAACATATCAGACCTAATTGTAGACATGCATAGTCAAGAACACAAGAACCGCTTACCTTTCGATTTCAAGAGAGACACCGAGAGAGAGCTCCGTCGCCTCGAGGACAACCAACGAGAGAGAGGCCGCCGAGAAGAGCCACCGAAGGAAACGTCGCCGCCGAGAGACACCGAAGGAGACGTCGCCGACACGAGCCACCGAAGGAGACGTCGAATCGCCTTTCGTCGAAGAGAGGTTTCGAAAAAGAGAAAGAGTGAGAGAAAAAGAGAGAGAGAGATGATCGAGAGAGAAGCGTAACCGTTGCTTCTTCCTCTCATATGCTGACACCTGGCACTAAGAGTCGGGCCTTCAAGGCCTTACGCAAGAGGCGGGTCTTGGGCTCTCCTATTTACTTAATTGTTTTAATCATAAGTTTAGCCTAAGAGTTGGGCTAAGAGTCAGTGATAATGCTGCTCTAAGGGCCTTTATTCTAGACTTCTATTAGTTTTTGAATTTTCGAGACAAAGGTTTTTTCTTTGCATCCACGTTGAGATCCAACTTTCATCTTCGATATGTTGGATTTTTTTTCATGAAGACCTTAACTTAGTTGCAGGGTGCGACAAAAATTTTTTTGGAGAAATATAATCAAGATTTATCATACTTGAACTTCTACAAACATAAGAAATAGTAAAAGGTTTCTCGATCGTTTATTTTTTTTTAAATTATAAGAATGTTTGTGTTTAATTTGTAGTATATTTATGTGTTAGTAAGAGAGTACGCATCCATATTATAGTATTTGTATAATGTATATGACTTCTTTATAAATAGATATATGATGTCGATTGGGAAATACGCCATTTCATATGAATTATTATGTAAAATACGTAGTGGGATACTCATACATAATTAAAGAGCACAAAATTAAAGAAGAAATATATTGCACATTAAAAAGGGTTCATAAATTTTTTTCAAAAGATACAAAGTGAAATACTCCCTCCGTTTCTAAATAATCAATTTTCTAGAAAAAAAATTGTTTCAAAAAGTTATATTTTTTACTTTTTCAATACATTTTTTAGTATGTAATGATGATAAATTGTAAACTTCAAGAAAATTAATTGTGTTTATTAAATTTTGATTGGTTAAAAGTTATGGGAAATAGTTAATCACATAAAATTATACATGCTAAGATTTAATATATTTTATTAATATGTGTGAAAAACTTTAAACATGTAACATTTTGAAACGGAGGGAGTATTCGTTTCCCCAAAACTAACAATCTCCAAAGCTCCCAGAAGTACTCCTTCCGTTTCAAAACGATACATATTTTAGAGAAAAAAATTGTTTCAAAAAGATACATTTTTTACATTTCTAATACAATTTTTGTCAACTAATAATGAAAAATTGTGAAGTTCAAAAATATTAATTGCTTTGTGTAAAATCTTATTGGTTTTAAAAGTATAGGAAATATAAAACTACAGAAAACTATGCATTTATAACTAAGTTTTCATATGTTTTATTAAAAAGTGTGAAAATCCTAAAACATCTATCATTTAGAAACGGAGGGAGTATGTAATAATAAGTGCAAAAACCTAATTTTCGTTATAAAAGAGTATTATTAGACAATGGATCACTTTTTGGAAAAATGAGAAACATCAAACAAGAAGAAAAAAAATGTTAGCAAGGCTCGTGTGCTCCGGATCGATCGATCTGTTTTCTTTAAGAATTGGATAGATCGACCCATTCATGTTAAACAAATTCTTTTGATTCAACCACTTTTATTGGCTGATCGGCAAGGCTGATTGATCAATCACATTGTTCACTTACCTCACATTGATCAATCTTTTAATGATGATTTCAGATCAATTGATCTATTCTTGTTCTTTACTTTTGCTTCTTCAAATCTTCACAAACATTCTTTAAATAACTTGTAAAACTTCACCATGTCCCTTGGTAGTGCCCAAACACCTAAAAACATGAAAACATAAATAGAAGACTCCAAAAATCCTCAAACCATGCTCAAAGTTAGCAAAAAACAAACCATATCATTACTATGAATACCATGTTGTTATATTATTTATCTAGTGATCTGTATAGAATTAGTATATAATATTGTATTAATAAGATATATGATATCATATATTGATAGTTTTAAATAAATTTAAACTTAACTGCCATGTAGGGTCTTTACTTGTTAGGAACAATATATTACAAACACCACCTTTAGAGCATCCGCAATGGGGAGTCCTTAAGGGGAGTCCTTAAGGGGAGTCCTTAGCGAAAAAATAATTAAATAATCAGTGGAACCCACCAAAATCTAAGGATTCGATCCTTAAAATCCCTAAAATAGGATCGGTCCTTACACTATTTGCGACACATGGCAGCACGCGATTGGTTAATTTTTTTTTAATCTGAAAAAAAAATCAAAAAAAAAAATTTAAGGACTCCACAATGGAATCCATCATTGTGGATGCTCTTACTATATTTATTAGAGTAGAATCCAACTATAATATATATATATTATAGAGGTTCACCATCCAATTAAAATTTGTCACATTATATTATATTTTTAAAATTAACAAAACCAAAATAAATAAAAATAGTAGTAATTACCAAGAAAAAAAGAAAATTCATTTTTAATGTTGTTAAAAACATTAATAAAACTCTAAACCCTAAACATTAAAACCTAAAAAATAAATATTAAACCCTAAACCCTTAATTAAATCCTAAACCCTTGGGTAAATCCTAAACCCTTGGGTAAACCTTAAATTTTTAGGTAAATCTTAACCCTAAGATAAGCTATATTACTACTATTTAGAGTTTACCCAAGGGTTTAGGGTTTACCCAAGGGTTTAGTATTTAGGGTTTATAATTTAAGGTTTATGGTTTAGAATTTTAATGACTATATTAATAACGTTAAAAATATTATCTATTTTTTGGAATTTATAACTATTTTTTATTTGTTTTTATCCCTTTTTAATTTCAATAACATAATATGACGTGACAATTTTTTATTGGAAGGTGAACCTAGAGGTTCATCCTAAGGGGTGAACCCAAGAATAAGTCAATTAAGAATTATAGTTTGTTAGATTTTTTGTTTATTCAATCATAGTTTAATTCAAGTTGAACACGAATCTGATAAAATTGCATAAAGACAATCTTTATTAACATAAAATTATCACACTCTCCAAGAAAAAACATTTTCGTTCTAAGTAAAATGTACATTGATTTTATAAATAAATATTAAAATTGTATCATAACCCTAAGAACCGTATGGAATGTCTTGCTGGAATTTAGAGTTATTACCGAAATTTTAAAGCTTATTGAGCCGATAGGAAAATGATTTATATATGAAGTATTCAATGTTTGATATTCACGCAGTCGGGCTGAATCAACTGGTTTTGTACGGATGGCTTATATATGAAAAAAACAATAACTATGGTATTTTACACCAAAACAAAAACTATGGTATTATACTGAAAATACCATATACTGAAGGAGTACATTTTTGAAATTAACAACAGAAGACATCAATCTTTGGAAAACACTATGTCAATTACTACATAATAACTCAACCCATTTTTTTAAAAAAACATTTGTTTATAAAGAATAGATTCATCATGGATTTGATCAAGTGTAGGTATCATAGATGAGATCAAGCTAGATGGGAAACAAAGACATTGGAAATGGAACTCCTGCAGAAAGCTACTCAACTTTTCGACGGAAATAGAGAGAGAGCTTTGGATTGTGTTATTGGGAAGTCATCTCGGGAAAAGAGAAACCAATGTTTGAGACTATTATGAGAGAGAGACGAAGAGTGTTGTGAGGCACTCACATGGCTCACTCTCCCGGCATTCTTGCTTCAAATTTACTTATCTATCCCCACGTTTAGATGTATGCATCAATTTGCAAATAACAACAAATACGAATTGACGCATCAATTTATTTTTCAAAGTAACTAAAATATAGGGCAATTCTATTAAATAGCATTGTTTTACGTTTTTGTCACAAAATAACACTTAAGAAAAAATGACCAAAATAGTTTTTTATTTTATTTTTATTTTATTTTATTTTTATTTTTAAAAATTTGAAACCCTAACCCCAAAACTCTACCCCTTAACTTTAAACTCTAAATCTAAATTAATGAACCCTAAGGATATAGGTGTATATTTACCTCTTTAATAAAATATTTTGGTCATTTTCTTCCTTATGTGTTATTTTTGTGACAAAAACTTTTTAGTGCTATTGTAGAATATTTCTCTAAAATATATGTTGAAGTATTTCGAAATGAGATACTAAATACCATAAACTCCTAATTAATATAAGAAAGATTTACATTGTAGGTCAGTTTATGTAAGTTTTATTACACAATAGAACACTTTTGACTACTAGGGTAGTTTTACACACAATCCCACGTATTTAATCATAGTAAAACTCCAAAGTACCTTTCATCTATCTTTTTTTCTCTTTCATCTTTTTCGGCTGTGTATAACGACGTATAGAAATTTTAAAATTTGAGAAAATCGTTCGGCGTTGACGGAGAACAACACCGGCGAATAAATAAATCAGTGAGGAGAAGCTAAATCGTCTTTAGTTTTGCCTCTTCCTATCTATTTACTGCGGAGGAATATAGAAATCAGTGAGGAGAAGCGATATTGTCTTTGGATTTGTCTCTTTCTCTCTGTTTACGGTGGATAAATAGAGAAATCAGTAAGGGCTTTGAGACGATGAAGCTGAATTGGGTGTAAAGCCGATCGGAAGATGAGACCTTTGGGAACTTGATGACGGTGGCGATAGGTGGGGGAGATGACAGTGACGATAGGTGGCGGAGATGACGGTGGTAGTAGCCACGAAAATGAAAATATTGGTAACTGAGGCGGAGGAGATGGAGGTGATGATGAAGATGATAAAGTTTATAAAGCTGAGGAGAATGAATTTGATACTAAGGTTGGATGAAGTTATGAAAAACGGAACATTCACAATTGAAGGATATGTTGGAGGCAGAAAAGTTTGTGGTATTTATAAACTGAGATGTTCTTATAGTAACTTCATGTATCAATAGGTTGTATCATTTTTGGGGTTACTAGTTTACAAATTTTATGGTAAGAACTACATTAGATTACGAAGAACATCCATATGGGTTCTACACATTAGCTCACAACACCTTTGCTATCTTTCTATAGGTCAAGACCACTTTATGGATTTTTCATTTTCATATATGTGTCCAAAAGATCAATGAGCCACACTATCACATTTTTGCCATTCAAAAACTCACAAAGGTCTATCTTCCTGTAAATTCTTTGTTATTTATTAATATTTACTATGATGAGTTTTTTAATATACAATAATGTTTCTTTACGTATATAGTGGCAAACCAAGACTTTCGTTTACAACATTTTGCATATTATCTTACATTGTGATGAAATTATGATTCTTTTATTAGAATCCATCTCAGGTTTTAACTGGTTCTCAGTATCTACAAGTACATAGTCAAGCTGCTTTTCTTCTTTGTTGCTAGAGGATATGTTACAACTGTGTGGGTGAATGAAGATACAAAAAAAAAATCTCAAAATCATGGTTGAGAGAGAGTCCACGCAGGAAAATGAGTTAATATAGATATGTTTTTTAATTTCAAATGTGTAGAAGTGAATCTCGTGTAGAGGTGTACACATGGATAGCTTATAGGAGGTGTACAATTGGATTATAATTATGTGTACGTTTGTTGTAATATGGTGTACATGTGGATAGCATTATCGATGTACAATTATTAACGAAGGGTATGTGTCCATGTTGAAAGTTCTTTGTTGTACATATGTAGCCAATTTTGAATGCAAGTAATATAAGTAACATAATGAAGTGATAGTGTTGTAAATTAATGTATATATAGATTGTAATTCGGTGTACATGTGGACAACATTACATCAATGTACATGGTTAAAAGTTCCTTGTTGTTCATATGAAACCAATTTTGAACGCAATCAATATAAGTAAAAAAATAATATAAGTCAAAATATAATTAGGCATATAATGCATATGTTGAAAGAATTGATATAAATATGTTGTCCAGTCTACAATCCCCACCCATAAAACAAGTTCATCAGCAAACGAAGACGTTGAGAACAGAACCACATGTTACTTATTAGATTTAAGAGGTTCGACAGTTAACTGGAAATTTACAACCCGGTCTTTCAGCTCCATAAACACTTTGTAATCACAAAACTCACTATGAGTGATTCACATTAACAAGAAAGCTTTAATCTTTGACAACCCTCGGATTCCAACTTTGAAGTGATTCGAAGGTTCCACAGTCATCTCAGCCACCGTCATCAAGTTCCCAAAGGTCTCATCTTTTATTCATGTATACGCTTACTCAGATTTGTGGTCCTCCGGTCCTGACACCCTCACTGATTTATTTATTCTTCCGCCATCAATAGGGAGGAAGAGCAAACTAAAGACATACGAGAAATAAGAAAAGGAAAAAGAAGAAAGAAGAAAGAAGAAAAGAAAAAAGGTATTTTGGAATTTTCTATAGATAAATGTGTGGAAATATGTGCAAAACTACCTCAGTAGTAAAATGTGTTTTAAAATGTAATAAAAAGTGCAAAAGTGATCTATAGTGTAAATGACTCTTAATATAAAACTCTTGACTAAGTAAATTTGTCGTACTTAACTATTTTGACTGGGTATAACTATAGTACTAAACATTTTTACGAGGTATAAATATCCTAAATTTCAAAAATTCTAGCCGTTAAAAACTATCATTTTAAAAAGAAGTATTAGTAATAAAGTATTCCACGAATTTCAAAGAACCTTAAGTAATATATAAAGATTTATGGTTAATGCATTTATCACCAATTGGTTTTAAGTTGGAAACGCATAATAAACCCGAATTTAACAGGTTTCAAATTTTTGTAACGGTTTTTGGTTTATTGTGCTTTTCAAAAAATTACAACTTCATACATATTAAAAAAACAAGGAGTTTTTCTGTATCGTGCGTAGAAATAATAATTTTCCATTTGATTTTTTTTTTTTTAATATTTAAAATTTTACTACTATTTTATATTTTAAATTTATCGATTTGAAATTGATGCCGTCATAACTATTTTTTTATAATTTAGTTTCATTTATTTTAGTTTATTTAATTTTATTTTATTTTAAGAAAACTAGAATTATATTTTAATAAAATTATAATTATTTCTATAGAAATATGCTGTTTATTTATATTATTTTATATGTAGTGATTATTTATTTTATATTATTCTTTAATTTAAAGTACGTCTATATTTCATTATATAACTTGTAGTAAATTTTTAATTTATGTTTAAATGTATAGTTAAAATACGCTAAACTGATAAAACTTAATTTATTAAGTAATCTAATATACTAATAAAATTTAAAACATCTAACCATCAACAAAAATTTTAATTAACTAATATTGATTTAGCTTTGAATTTGTTAATGTATACTTACAGTTAATTTTAATAAAATATATATTTATACATAATATAATATATAAATTAATTTAGAAATTAAAATTTAATTTAGTTTATATTTTTATAAATATGATACTTTTATAATGGTGAGACATGCAACACTTTCAGGTCGTTGAATCTACTAGGATACTAAATTGGATGGTTTTGAAATTATGGTATCGTTTTATGTTAGAAAACTATATATGTCCGGATATTTTACCGGGATCCGAAAACTCGAATCAAAATTGATCTGAAAAAATCAAACCGGTTGGATAAAAATAATGTAATTTTACTATATTGGATCTTGTTGTGAAGTACATGTGGGTCTTGGACCCGACTCGACTCGACCCGACCCGACCTGAAATACCTGAAACTTTTAGTATATATTATGTATATATGGATGTTTCAATATATTTTTGGTATTATGGGTAATTTTTAAGTTTTGAATTTGAGATTTTCGAATGTAGTTTTGGATTTTAGGTAATATTTTAGATTTTCAAAAATATAATTTAGATAATGAGATAAATTTTTGGGAGTTTTTCATATCTTCGAATTAAATTTTAGGTAAAATTTAGATATTTTGGGTATTTAAATATTTTTAGATTTTTTATGTTTTTGGATATTTTTTTGGCATGACCTGACATGAATCCTGAAACCAAACTGAATCCGACCAAAAAATTATAATTATGCTATTAAATTTAAATATCTAAGATCTGAAGGATACGGATCCAACAAGACTTGACTTGAACCCGATCCGAATGCCCGGGCCTAAAACTATAGTACACGGACTCAAGGCGACAGCAGAATCATATGTTATAATTTGTTTTGAGATCCATCATGTTTCCAAATAGGATTCTTTTGATGAAATGATTTTTTTTTTCTCTATGATCATTTTGCCGGATCACATTAAAGTTGTTTGTCCCTCGATTGGTTCAAGTGACCAACCAATTTTGTTACATAGCAAACCTACGTCGCATCATAGCCATCCAATTTCTCACATGATGTTCTCTCCCCAATATGAAGTTCGATAAACAAAGACTGTAACATACAAAATAAGTTGGCTATATCTGATTTAGGTTTTAGTTACATATGTCTACATCAGGAATCATTTGCTTATTACATGACATGATAACACTAATAAAGCAATTACCCCACACGCCGACCGAAATGTTATACTTACTGCTATCCGTGAATTTTGTTTTATGACTAATTTTGAAAAGCAAATGGGACTGTTAACTCTGGTCACTTTAAAATTCAAGTTTTTAATTTGAACATTTTAGATGGATTATTCCTATGTTTATCATTTTCAGAACATGCGAATAACTTGACAGCTGACCTTATTTCAAACCCGGTCTAAAAATTCAGTCCAAAGTCTCAGAGGCTCGAAAAAAGATAATAGACCTTCGAAAATTATCCAGATCCATTCGGAGTTAGAAGGATGTCCTATGCCAAACTAGCTATTCAAACCAAAATATAATGGAAGTCACAACATGTAATTTACCGAAAACTGTGTCATCTTTACGATCCACCTTTCAAAACCTATTAAAAACGAGAACAAGAAAAAGAGAATCTGAATTTTTGGATGAAAAACCTATAATTTTAATACTTTTGTACTCTCTTCTTAATCGATGTCCCTTAATTTTCTACTACTGTATATTTTCAATTTTTCACATAACCAATAAACATACAATTTTTATACTTAATCTCTAATATAAATATTTTCTTGGAAATTACTTCTTGTACATGTAACGAGAATTATATATTTATTTCTGGATAAATTTTGAGATTCATCATGTAAATACATGATCATAAGTAGGTAGTGTATCTTTCATCTGGCACGGTTTACGCCATCTGGCATGAACGAAACTCTCGTTGAGTGGGAGAGCTTCCAAACACTCTAACTCATCTAATTCCCTCTTTTGATAAGCTGTTTCGGAATAAGATCTCTTTGATAGAAAGGGGAAAAATTGTATTGGAATAAGTTAGTTTCCTAAATAGATATATACAAATATGTAATCTTGCCTTATCTCCTAAGATTTAGGATCCTTTGTATTGTATAAATATATGACCTTATGGTCCATGAAATACAAGTTAATATTCTCCAATTCATAACTTGTCATGGTATCAGAGCAAGCGATCTGAAAACCTAAAAAAAAAAAAAAAAAAAAA
>MU107738.1:9444-40145 GCA_012274485.2 Sinapis alba | reverse complement strand
AATAACTTCTTAAACATAACTCCTTTGGGATTTATTCAACTTCATGGATACTATCCACTAAATAATGGTTCCAAATCAATCTTCTTACATAGTGATTCATCCTGGTTTGATTAGGAGCTTAAAGAACTTGCCATATGTCCAAACAGGCTAAACATGGATATCCTGATTAGAAAGTGGAATAACTTCTTAAACATAACTCCTTTGGGATTTATTCAACTTCATGGATACTCTCCACTGAATAATTTTTCCAAATCAAGCTTCTTACATAGTGATTCATCCTGGTTTGATTAGAAGCTTCAAGAACTTGCCATATGTCCAAACAGGCAAAACATGGATATCCTGATTAGAAAGTGGAATAACTTGTTAAACATAACTCCTTTGGGATTGATTCAACTTCATGGATACTCTCCACTGAATAATAGTTCCAGATCAACCTTCTTACATAGTGATTCATTTTGGTTTGTTTAGAAGCATGAAGAACTTGCCATATGTCCAAACATGCTAAACATGGATATTCTGATTAGAAAGTGGAATAACTTCTTCAACATAACTCCTATGGGATTTATTCAACTTCATGAAAGACTCTCCATTGATTAATGGTTTCAAATAAAGTTTTTACATAGTGATTCATCTTTGTTTAGTTAGAAGCTTGAAGAACTTGCCATATGTCCAAACATGCTAAACATGAATATGCTGATTAGAATGTGGAATAACTTCTTAAACATAACTCCTATGGGATTTATTTAACTTCATGAAAGACTCTCCATTAATTAATGGTTCCAAATCAAGCTTTTTACATAGTGATTCATCCTTGTTTGATTAGAAGCTTAAAGAACTTGACATATGTCCAAACAGGCTAAACATGGATATCCTGATTAGAAAGTGGAATAACTTCTTAAACATAACTCCTTTGGGATTTAATCAACTTCATGGATACTCTCCACTGAATAATGGTTCCAAATCAAGCTTCTTACATAGTAATTCATCCTGGTTTGATTAGAAACTTGCAGAACTTGTCATATGTCAAAACAGGCAAAACATGGATATCCTGATTAGAAAGTGGAATAACTTCTTAAACATAACTCCTTTGGAATTTATTCAACTTCATGGATACTCTCCACTGAATAATTGTTCCAAATCAAGCTTCTTACATAGTGATTCATCCTGGTTTGATTAGAAGCTTCAAGAACTTGTCATATGTCCAAACGGGATAAACATGGATATCCTGATTAGAAAGTGGAATAACTTCTTACACATAACTCCTTTGGGATTTATTCAACTTCATGAAAGACTCTCCATTGATTAATGGTTTCAAATAAAGTTTTTACATAGTGATTCATCTTTGTTTAGTTAGAAGCTTTAAGAACTTGCCATATGTCCAAATAGGCTAAACATGGATATCCTGATTAGAAAGTGGAATAACTTCTTAAACATAACTCATTTGGGATTTATTCAACTTCATGGATATTATCCACTAAATAATGGTTCCAAATCAATCTTCTTACATAGTGATTCATCCTGGTTTGATTAGGAGCTTGAAGAACTTGCCATATGTCCAAACAGGATAAACATGGATATCCTGATTAGAAAGTGGAATAACTTCTTAAACATAACTCATTTGGGACTTATTCAACTTCATGGATACTCTCCACTGAATAATTTTTCCAAATCAAGCTTCTTACATAGTGATTCATCCTGGTTTGATTAGAAGCTTCAAGAACTTGCCATATGTCCAAACAGGCAAAACATGGATATCCTGATTAGAAAGTGGAATAACTTCTTAAACATAACTCCTTTGGGATTGATTCAACTATATGGATAATAATAGTTCCAGATCAACCTTCTTACATAGTGATTCATTTTGGTTTGTTTAGAAGCATAAAGAACTTGCCATATGTCCAAACATGCTAAACATGGATATCCTGATTAGAAAGTGGAATAACTTCTTCAACATAACTCCTATGGGATTTATTCAACTTCATGAAAGACTCTCCATTGATTAATGGTTTCAAATAAAGTTTTTACATAGTGATTCATCTTTGTTTAGTTAGAAGCTTGAAGAACTTGCCATATGTCCAAACATGCTAAACATGAATATCCTGATTAGAATGTGGAATAACTTCTTAAACATAAGTCCTATGGGATTTATTTAACTTCATGAAAGACTCTCCATTAATTAATGGTTCCAAATCAAGCTTTTTACATAGTGATTCATCCTTTTTTTATTAGAAGCTTGAAGAACTTGCCATATGTACAAACATGCTAAACATGGATATCCTAATTAGAAAGTGGAATAACTTCTTAAATATAACTCCTTTGGGATTTATTCAACTTCATGGATACTATCCACTGAATAATGGTTCCAAATCAATCTTCTTACATAGTGATTCATCCTGATTTGATTAGGAGCTTGAAGAACTTGCCATATGTCCAAACATGCTAAACATGGATATCCGGATTAGAAAGTGGAATAACTTCTTAAACATAACTCCTTTGGGATTTATTCAACTTCATGGATACTTTCCACTGAATAATGGTTCCAAATCAAGCTTCTTACATAGTAATTCATCCTGGTTTGATTAGAAGCTTGCAGAACTTGCCATATGTCAAAACATGCCAAACATGGATATCATGATTAGAAAGTGGAATAACTTCTTCAACATAACTCCTTTGGGATTTATTCAACTTCATGGATACTCTCCACTGAATAATGGTTCCAAATCAAGCTTCTTACATAGTAATTCATCCTGGTTTGATTAAAAGCTTGCAGAACTTGCCATATGTCAAAACAGGCTAAACATGGATATTGATGAGATCCTAGGATGATGCTCTGGAGCAGATGGAATAATCCTTTGGAAAAACGAATCAAGAGACTCGAGTTTCTCAAAGGCAGTGGATCGATTGGTGACACAAGAGGGATTGATGATATCTTGATACTCCTAGGCGACTGATCTGGATATGACACACCAAATAAGAAGCCCTTGGTCTCTGGATATTACACACCAGAAGTTGGATATTACACACCAACACTCAATCAACTCGGCAAGCGAGAAGAAAAGAGAAAACAAAGTTTTTTTTGATAAAAGATGGATGATTTAATCATGAGTTTTTTGACCAAAATATATAGAGAGGCCCTTGTACATGCACAAGGTCTCGAAACTTAAAAAGAAATAAAGGAACATGGTCCTCTTGGAAAAGCAACAAAGTAAACACTTTTGTGTGTATAGAGTGTGAATCGAAATCTGAGGGAAAGAGATTAAGAGAATAGAGAGAATAGAGAGAAAACTCAATACTGCATTACTTTGATTCAGATGAGAGCTTACAAGATATAAAGAGAATACAATCATGTCTAGGTTCAATGAACTCAACCTAGACCTATAAGTATGTGAGGTCAATACAAATACTTGGCTCAGAGGCTCCACATGCTTGGACAGGCTGAAAGTAGCTCTTCCTTTCCAGCTGTGGTGTCACCTTATCCTCTTACCCTATCTACTCTCCCTGGTCGTGTTCCCCCTGTCCAGAATGGATAAATGCAAGGTAACTTCTCATCTTGCCTTATTTACCTTCTTCCAAAGTTACTGAGGTAACTTTCCAAAAGTTACTGAGGTAACTTTCCAAAAGTTATTGTGGTAACTTTTGGAGTTACTGTCTCAACCTCAACACTTCTCTTCTCTAATTGATCCCTGAACCTCCAAGACTCCATCTCTTTATTACCTTCCTCTCAACACAAAGACCAAGTTGTAGAGTTTTCGAAAACTAAAGAAAACATATCATAAAACTTAGAAATAATATATAACATAAGGTCTTCATGTGGATAGACCAAGATCAATCATCTAGGAGATAGGAGAAGTAGACTTGTGGCCTCGTTAAAAACCTTCCTTTGGAAAACCCAGTGGGACAAAACCAAAGGTTAGGAAAAGAGCACACACAAGCTACTTGCCTAGATGATGATCATCTTGAAAGTGGAGTAGCTTGAATGATGGTTAAGGCGTCTTGAATGATGGTTAAGGTGTCTTGGATGATCAAGCTTCGGCCAATAGCAATGTATTCTTCTTGTTTCCAAGCATTCTTCAATGTTGCATCCTTAGCTACAAGCTCTCCAGGTTCAGTTTCAAGCTTCCATTCCTTGGTGCATTTCATGATCACATCATTTTCATTAGTGCGCTGGTCCAGAATCATATCATTCCCTCCCTCTTGGAAAAGATTTGTCCTCAAATCTGCTTTACCTGCAATAAAGGAGACCACATCAACAACTTTGAAGTTTAGTATCAGATTACACTTACCTTGCAAGCCTCTTTGACAGGCATTGTTGCTGATTGATTCGAATATGTAGAAGACACTGATCCATTTAGTTCCTGACTCCTTACTCAAACCTGATACATTGAAACAAAACAAGTTAGCATATGAAAATTTATCAAAGAGTAATAATCTTATCCCAAATTGGTTTTTGCTCGGTTTTGGCTTGTATGCTGCTTCTGGAGGTGCTTCTTTGATGAGGATGAAACAAGTGACGTCTTGATGTCTCTCCTTGTTCAAATCAGTTGGTTTGAACCGCTTGTCTTCCTCCTGCTTGTTCTTTCTCCTTGTATGCTTCAAAGCTTCATCATAATCTGCACATGACTCTTTTGACAAAAACAAGTGCATCATATCTGTGTAATAAATAAAAGAACTCTTGAAAACATGATCACTTACCTTAGCATTCTCCCCTGATCGCCATAGACAGGATTGAGATATTCTAAACTCAGAAAAATTCGAACATAGCAAACACAGAATCACCCGACTTGTAGAACCCATAACTCTTTCACCTGAGAAGCTTTGGACATGATTCCAATTCGACGTGAGACCCTGATGAGTTAAGTTTCCATGGAAGTCTAGTTTGTTTCTTAATTCCCTTTGGTTGTTGAGATATGATCTTTGGACTGCTCCTATGTCAAAGATGGCGGTTAGACAGCTTCCAAAGTTGGATTATTGCATCTCCAACTTAGCCAACGACTCATAATTGATAATCTGATAATTATAGCCCCTCTTTTCGAAAATAGTAGACCTAAAAACAGTTTGACCTGTACCAATAGCAAGCAAATCAGGTTTCATGTTTTTCTTTGATTTTAGATAGATACCTCGGATGGGTTGCTTTGGAGTTTGTTGTAGACTAAGTTTATCTGGTGGTTTCTCCTTGATTTGAGAAGAAAACATGAGTTCTTCTCTTGATCCAGTGATCACTTCACCATTTTATCCAGTGAATCCTCCATCTCCACTCATGGTTTGATAATCTCTGTAATGGTGCTGAAGCTGCTGCATATCTGGTGGCTTCCATATCTTGACATGGTTGAGAAGCAAGGCGTTTTGATCAGCTTCCAACTTCTTATGACCCAAGATGGTTATAGCAAGGGCAGAGTGCTCTCCAAGCTAGATAAATATGCTGACATATGCTCCAGGCCTCCACGAGTAGGTCTGTAACCTTCCAGCCCAATCAGATAAAGTATCTCTCGGAATTGATCCAAACCGATATGTTTTGCGAAATTGGCAATATCTTGATGATTAGGAGGCCACTTGCTTCGTTGTCTGGTTGGTTGGATCCAGGACAGAGTTGGTAACATTCTCCAATTGGTTTCATATTGAAACCTTTGCTGAGATGAGACGTGCAACACCTTATCTCCAGATGTTAAAAGATCACCAAAAACAATTGTTGTTGCTGCTGATTTCTTCTCAATCATTATGGTATTGTTCCTGTGATTCCACAACTCTCCTCCAGGCTCAAATACAACATGTTGCAAGCCCAGTTCGTGTCTTGAAAGCTCCACTTCTCTGGCCTTGCTCCAAACAAAAGGGCTGATCAGAAAATTACCTAAGAAGGTCTTTTGGAAATCACATGGATCAAAGACAATAAGGTGATTCAATCTGCAAGCTGTCAGTGGTTCCCTGGGTGTCTCCTCTGCTACCATGTCTTGTTTGAAAGGAACCATGACGTTCTGAACAGGCTGCTCTTCTTTATTAAAGATAGGTGATGTTGTTTTGGATTGTTCTTCTTGAATAGGTGCAACTGAATCTGATTCTGCATCTTTGAGTTCTGAGATAGTAGTAATTGGTTCTTGATGCTTTTCTTCAGTGAATGGGCGTGTTGTGTTGGTTCTCTTGAGTGGTTTCCCTACGTCCTTAATTAACTGAGACAGCTCCTTGATGTCTGCCTGACTGACCCGGCTTGTTGTTTTGCTAGATAAACTAATGACACTGGTTGGACTTGATCTCATGTTGCCTTGTTGTTTCTGAACTGAGTCTGAAGAGTATAGCTTTGTCTCAGGCTGGTTCAAGCAAGTGTCATCTTGTCTCATCCTTCTCTGCTTCTTAAGTATTTCTTTGTAATACTGTCTTGGAACATACTCTCTACGCATCAAAGCTCTCAGCTTAGGCCATGTTTCCAATGGTTCCTTTCCATCAAGTCTTCTGAACTTTACCAAGTGATTCCACCAGCTTAAAGCATATCCACAAAACTCAGCAGTAGCCATTTGAACCTTCTTTCTTTCAGCATAGTTTTGACAATTGAAAATCAACTCCATCTTCTCTTCCCACTCCACATATGCAGAAGGATCAGTATTGCCAGAGAAAGGAGGAATTTTTATCTTTTGATCAGCAAATTTGTTTCTGTGATTGCCTCTACTTCCATCTCGTTCTGCCTCCTCTTCCTTATACCGCTTATGCTTGCTTGAAAAATCTGGTAGTTTAGGCTCAAGCTTTTGATTAGTCATTCTCTTTTTCTGTTTCTGCTTAAGATCATCAGTTTGTTGCAGAGTATCATGTCTAAGCTCCTGACGAAATTCTTCAACTCTAGCCTTCATGATCTTGTTCAAGGAATCCTTCATTGTTTGATTCACTTGCTTGGTTATGGATTCAATCAACAGTCTTTCTTCCCTAGTGAATTCTCCTTTTTGATCTCCTGCCATGGTACCTGAAACAGAAAACAATACACAGCCGTAACAAGTTCTACAGAAAATAAAAATAAAAACCAACTTGCAAAACCAGGAACAGATTCAAATCAAAATTTAAAACCTTAAACAACTCTGATCAATTTCAAACTCAACCAAAGACAAGTACAGATCAAAACTTGAGTTATACGGAATAGATTTAAACAAATCAGACTTGTGAGAACAGAAAGAGATCACGAAATCAGGCTCAGTTTCAGGCTTGGATTTGTAAAAATCAGAATAGAACAGATTCACAACAACAGAAACAGAGATCTATCAAATTTCAGCAGAATATGAACAGACCAAACAAAAATCAGAGAGCAAACAAACACTTCCCTTCCAGAGTTGCTCTGATACCACTTGATGAGATCCTAGGATGATGCTCTGGAACAGATGGGATAATCCTTTGGAGAAACGAATCAAGAGACTCGAGTTTCTCAAAGGCAGTGGATCGAATGGTGACACAAGAGGGATGGATGATCTCTTGATACTCCTAGGCGACTGATCTGGATATGACACACAAAATAAGAATCCCTTGGTCTCTGGATATTACACACCAGAAGTTTGATATTACACACCAACACTCAATCAACTCGGCAAGCAAGAAGAAAAGAGAAAACAAAGTTTTTTTGATAAAAGATGGATGATTTAATCATGAGTTTTTCGACCAGAATATATAGAGAGGCCCTTGTACATGCGCAGGGTCTCGAAACTTAAAAAGAAATAAAGGAACACGCTCCTCTTGGAAAAGCAACAAACACCAAGTTGTAGAGTTTTCGAAAACTAGAGAAAACATATCATAAAACTTAGAAATAATATATAACATAAGGTCTTCATGTGGATAGACCAAGATCAATCATCTAGGAGATAGGAGAAGTAGACTTGTGGCCTCGTTAAAAACCTTTCTTTGGAAAACCCAGTGGGACAAAACCAAAAGTTAGGAAAAGAGCTACTTGCCTAGATGATGATCATCTTGAAAGTGGAGTAGCTTGAATGATGGTTATGGTGTCTTGGATGATCAAGCTTCGGCGAAGAGCAATGTATTCTTCTTGTTTCCATGCATTCTTCAATGTTGCATCCTTAGCTACAAGCTCTCCAGGTTCAGTTTCAAGCTTCCATTCCTTGGTGCATTTCATGATCACATCATTTTCATTAGTGCGCTGGTCCAGAATCATATCAGATATCCTTATTAGAAAGTGGAATAACTTCTTAAACATAACTCTTTTGGGATTTATTCAACTTCATGGATACTTTCCACTGAATAATTGTTCCTAATCAAGCTTCTTACATAGTGATTCATCCTGGTTTGATTAGAAGCTTTAAGAACTTGCCATATGTCCAAACGGGGAAAACATGGATATCCTGATTAAAAAGTGGAATAACTTCTTAAACATAACTCCTTTGGGATTGATTCAACTTCATGAATACTCTCCACTGAATAATAGTTCCAGACCAAGCTTCTTACATAGTGATTCATCTTGGTTTGTTTAGTAGCATGAAGAACTTACCATATGTCCAAACAGGCTAAACATGAATATCCTGATTAGAAAGTGGAATAACTTCTTAAACATAACTCCTTTGGGATTGATACAACTTCATGGATACTCTCCACTGAATAATGGTTCCAAATCAAGCTTCTTACATAGTGATTCATCCTGGTTTGATTAGAAGCTACAAGAACTTGCCATATGTCCAAATAGGCTAAACATGGATATCCTAATTAGAAAGTGGAATAACTTCTTAAACATAACTCCTTTGGCATTGATTCAACTTCATGGATACTCTCCACTGAATAATGGTTCCAGATAAAGCTTCTTACATTGTGATTCATCTTGGTTTGTTTAGAAGCATGAAGAATTTGCCATATGTCCAAACAGCTAAACATGGATATCCTGATTAGAATGTGGAATAACTTCTTCAACATAACTCCTATGGGATTTATTCAACTTCATGAAAGAATCTCCATTGATTAATGGTTCCAAATAAAAGTTTTTACATAGTGATTCATCTTGGTTTGATTAGAAGCTTGAAGAACTTGCCATATGTCCAAATATGCTAAACATGGATATCCAGATTAGGAAGTGGAATAACTTCTTAAACATAACTCCTTTGGGATTTATTCAACTTCAAGGATACTCTCCACTGAATAATGGTTCCAAATCAAGCGTCTTACATAGTAAAACCTTGATGAGGGAAAAAGAGTGGAGACTCCATGGTTAAGGGGATCAGCTCCTGGGAGTAAGATCAATGAGCCCAAGCCTAGAAAGAATGGACTCCATTGTCTTCAGCCTTGCAGCTTTAGTAAACACATCAGCAAGTTGATCTTCACTCCTTGTATAGCATGGCAGTATTACTCCTAAGATGATCATCTGCCTCACCTTGTGACAATCAACTTCTATGTGCTTCGTTCTCTCATGGAAGACTGAGTTAGAAGCAATGTGGATAGCTGCTTGATTGTCACAATGCATTGTCATAGGAGTGGTCTGCTCAATCTCCAAATGCTTCAATATACCCTTGATCCACACCAACTCGTTTGTCAGCTTCAACATAGCCCTATACTCAGCTTCAGCACTTGAGCAAGAGATAACCTTCTGCTTCTTACTCTTCCAAGTAACCCGGTTCCCTCCAATGAATGTACAATACCCAGTAGGTTATCTCATGTCCACTCTATCTCCTGCCCAATCAGCATCACAATACCCAACCACTTATGTACTGCCATTACATCCCATCCACACTCCTTTTCCAGACGTGCCACTCAAATACCTCAGTATCCTATCAACAATCTTCCAGTGATGTACCTTTGGTGCATGCATATGCTGACTCACTTGATTCACAGCAAAACATATATCTGGTCTTGTGATGGTCAAGTAGATCAGCTTGCCAACCATCTTTCTGTATAGCTTAGCATCCTCAAATAATTGATTCTCTTCAACCTCCCCCTCACGCAGAACCTTATACCCCTCCTCAAGAGGTGTCTTAGCTATCTTTCCCCCAAGCACATCAGTCTCCTTTAACATACCCATAGATACTTCCTTTGAGACATAAACAAGCCCTCATTAGATCTGCATATCTCAATTCCCAGAAAATACTTCATCTCTCCCAAGTCTTTAATATCAAACACTGACTTGAAAAACTCCTTAGTGGCTTGAATCCCAGCCTTATCACTCCCTGTGATAATCAAATCATCTACATACACCAAGAGGACAATGATTCATGATGGTCCTGTCAAGGTGAAGAGTGTATGATCTAGTTCAGACTTCCTGAACCCTCTCCCATTGAGAGTTGTACTCAGCTTTCTGTACCAAGCTCTAGGTGATTGCTTCAGCCAATATATTGCCTTCTTCAATCTCAAAACATTTCCTGGCTTTACTAGATGCTCAAGACTAGGAGGTGGAAGCATGTATACCTTATCTTCTAGTTCACCTTGCAACAAAGCATTCTTCACATCCATCTGCCACAAATCCCACTCCAAGTTTGTTGCAATAGATAGCACAATCCGAATTGTGTGAAGCTTGGCCACTGGAGCAAATGTGTCAATGTAGTCTTCTCCATAAGTCTGTGTAAACCCTCTTGCTACCAGCCTTGTCTTGCGCCTATCAATCTTTCCATTTGGTAAGTACTTGATGGTAAAGATCCATCTACTTGACACAGCTCTCTTCCCTTTTGGAAGCTCACTCTCATACCATGTATCATTTCTGATCATTGCATCAGACTCATCAGCCACAGACTCTTTCCACTCTTTCTGCATCATAGCCTCTTCAAAGGACCTTGGTACATAGCTCTCATCCAGACTAATCATGAAGGCACAATGCTCTTCTGGAAACTCAGCAAAGGAACACACGGCTTGGGAAGGATGCTCCACAGCCTGGGCATTGTAGTACACTCTCGTGTTTACCCAGTTGGAAGGATCCTTCTTTATCCTTGTGCTCCTCCGCAATGGTTGAACCTGATCTTCAGTTTGAACCTCATCTTGAGCTTGTTCTTCTGAATCAGTAGGCTCTCCTTGCTCATCTCCACTAGACTGAACAATATTCTCTACTTCCTGTGTCACATCTTGATCATGAAGATCTGAATCCTCTTGGTTCTGCTCTTGTACACCTGACTCAGATCCATTCCCCCTCTCATGATCAAGAGGGGTTGTTCTTTCAGCTTCTTCAGCCTGATCAGGAGGTTCTCTCCTTCTTGGTTCCTGATCCTGAGACATGTTTATCCCTAGCTTCTCCAACACCATCCTCAGTGTTGTTGCCTTATCTGATGGAGCTTGAGACAGATCCTCCAAATCCTCCCACTTCTTCTCCTCATAATACCCTCTTGACTCTATGAATTTCACATCTCTGGACACCAACACTCTTCTTGTTACAGGATCATAACACTTGTACCCTTTTTGAGTTATTGAGTAACCTATGAACATAGCTTTAGTGCTCTTAGCATCTAGCTTGTTTCTCTGCTCTCCTGGAACCAAGACATAACACAAGCATCCAAACACTCGCAGATGATCAATGTATGGCTTGTTCTTATTCAACACTTCAAAAGGTGACAGATTCTTCAAGACCTTGGTTGGTATCCTGTTGATGAGATAGCAAGCAGTCTGAACAGCATCACCCCAAAAACGTTTTGGAACATTAGAATGATACATCATGGATCTAGAGACTTCCATTAGGTGTCTATTCTTCCTCTCAGCAACCCCATTCTGCTGTGGTGTGTAAGGACAACTGGTCTGGTGCACTATGCCATGCTTTGCTAGGTGACTCTTGAAAGCATTGCTGGTGTACTCTCCTCCATTATCTGACCTTAGTACCTTCACAGTAGCATTGTAATGGTTAGTAACATATGCTTGGAAGTTTACAAAGGCATCTAGCAACCTATCTTTGGATGGAAGAAGTGTGATCCAAGTATACTTAGACTTCTCATCTATGAAAGTCACAAAATACTTCTGGTTATCCCTAGACACACATGGAGATGTCCACACATCAGAGTGCACCAAATCAAAACAATTCTCATATATAGTCTCTGATGTTGGAAACACAGTACTACAATGCTTTCCTAATATGCAAGCCTCACACTCTAGATGATTGAATGATAAAGCAGGTAAGATCAGTTCAATTGCACGAGTATGAGGATGCCCCAGTCTAGCATGCCAAGTACTACTATCAATCCTATCAGTGGTGCTGCTTAAACAAACAGGATCAAAGGGTTGAGAAAGCTTAGTTGTGTGAAGGTGGTAGAGTTGATTCTTGCTGTCTCCTCTGCCAATAACTTGTCCAAACTTCAGGCCTTGAAACTCAACTTCATTTGGCCTGAACACCACTTGGCAATTAAGATCAACAGCAGCTCTCTTCACTGATATCAGATTGGAAGTGAACCGAGGTAGATAGAAAGCAGCTGAATCCTTTTCAAACAGCTTCAAGTTTCCTATCCCTTCAATTGGGATCCTATCTCCATTAGCAATCATGACACTCCCAGTTGCAGCCTTAATATCACTCATCAAGTTCCTATCACTGATCATATGATGACTTGCTCCATAATCAATTATGATAGGTTTAGATGTTAGGGATTGTGTGCTCTGTCTCCTGGTTGCAGCCAAAGCATGCACATACTTAACAAACGTGTCCCATTCCTTCCTGGTGATAGGATCATCATATCCTGTTGTCTCCTGCTCCCTAACAACCATTCTACCTTCCACTGAGTTACCCATGTAGGCTGAGTAAGAACATTCTCCTCTAACCATCTGCTGCACAACATCCTTGATCATCTTTGCCTCCATACTGTTCTCTAAGTGACCAGACTGTCTGCTCTTCATCCGAATCTTTCCCATCCTGATCCAAGTCTTGGAAAGTTTTCTCAACCTTCCCTTCTTGCACCTTGCACCATCCCTTATCCAAGTAGGTTTCTTGTTCTTCTCACACACCTCATAAGCTTGCTGAACAAGAGCACATATACCATCCATATCCAGTCGCTCATCATCTTTGATAATCTGTCTAATGAGCTGACCATATGATGAGTTTAGACTCACTAGAAGACTCAAGACTACATCTTGCTCCAGCCTCTCTTGAATCACTCTTGGATCTGATGTGCTTGGTCTCAACACATCCAATTCCAACCATAAATATTTCAGCTTTCCCACAAGCTGATGGAGCTCTTCCTTTCCTCTTCTCAAGTCTATGTTAGCCCTCTTGACTTCAAAGACCTTCATCAGATTGGATCTACTCCCATGAGCTGTTTCAATCTCACACCTTGTATTGTTTTCTTGAACAACTATGTCTTCATCCCTCAGACTCCTTGCCTGACCTTCTGTTGTAGTCATTTCTCTTAAAGGCTTCCCCTTTACATGACTACACCACAACACACAGCTCCCCAAAGCTGTCTTCACCCATCTGGACCAAACCCCATCGTTTTCCTCTTCAAGCTTCACTGGAATACTAGATCTGTGCTTCATTTCCATGCTGAGATCATTTGTTTCCATCAGAGAACCCTAAACAAACCCAGCGACAGAAGGACAGAACTCAAGAACACCAAGAACACTCAAGAACACCAAGAACACTCAAGAACACCAAGAAAGAACCCAGATTTGCAAAAAAAGAAATCACACTCACCCCCTTTTTGAGCAACCTGGCTCTGATACCATAAACACTTTTGTGTTTTAGAGTGTGTTTAATACTAATCAGAGATAATCAGAGTAAAGAATAGAGAGATTAAGAGAATAAAGAGATTCTAGAGAGAGAGAGACTCAAAACTCCATTGTATTCATTTGTCAAGTCAAATTACAATAATATAGAGTTTGCAAAGGTATATTCACGAAATGGGACTCAAGCATTTGTAGTCAAAGCTAGCTGGACACACTGGTTTGAAATACTTGGCTGAGAGGCTTCACATGCTTGGACAGGCTGTAAAGTGGCTTTACCTTTCCAGCTGAGGCCAAACCTTATCCATACTCCTCCTGGACATGATTCCTTACCAAGGGGGATGCAAAGTAACTTCCCAAACTCTTACTTAATTACTTTCATCCAGAAATGGTAAAACCCATAGTTACTGTGGTAACTCCAAAGTTACTATGGTAAAATGGTAAAACTCCAAAGCTTCATTTCTTCACTTCTTGGTCTTCTTTTCAACACTTACATAGTGATTCATCCTGGTTTGATTAGGAGCTTAAAGAACTTGCTATTAAAGCCCAATACAATGTGTGATGAAAGCCCATGTTTCTAGGTTTAGAAGCAAGTTTTAGAGTTGTATAAATATCTATCTTAGACAAGTTTTTATGTAACTTTGGCTGCTTTGAATGCAGCCTCTCCTTTCACATTTATGAATCAGTTACAACCTTACTTATCTTGGTGACAATCTAAAGTTTCTTCTCCTCTTTAGTTTCTGAACAATAAAACTCCATGAAGCTATCTTCATATTGTCTCAATAAAGCTTCATAAAGCTAAAGTCTTTCTTATTTTGAATCTGCTCACATGGTATGAGAGCTTTGTTGCTCTTCTTTGGGATCAAACTCACCTATTTTCTCTCTGTTTATTGAATAAATCATTGTTCTCCCACTCTAATATAGTGTTAGTTTGGTCAGTACTTGTTAGTATCTTGAATCAAGCTTGAGGAAGAGAAATATTTTGAAAATGCTTCACCATTATGTTTTATCCATTGGATAATAGCTTTCTCTTAATGGAGCATCTCTTTGACCAGTGGACAAACTGTTTTGATCCATTGGTTTCATTGTTGTCTAAGCCACAGAAAACACTTGTTCATGTGTTATTCTGATGGTTCTCTTGTTGCAAGCCCTGGAAAACATCAGTTCATGAGTTATTTCAGTGGCACATATCTAAGATAAGTGTATAAATTGATTGTCCAATGGTCCATTGTGTTTCAGCTACTAAAGCACCAAACTCTTGATGAAGTATATTGGTTGCTCCTGGCTGATAATGCTTCCGCAAAACTCAAGAAAACAGAGCAAAACTCTGTCCATTAGAACTCTTGAGCAATTAATTCTCTATTCTCTCATTCTCTGATTCTCAGGTACCTTATTCTCAATTATTCTCCCATAATCTGGCTACTAATACTCTGGTTATATTATTCTATACTCTCTACTTATTCTCTGGTTACTTAATCTCCTTTCTCACAGTCTTGTTTAGAATCTAGCTATGGTTGTTAAATGTCTTGAAGTTAAACTGTCTTGAAAGATTATCTTGCTTCTGACCTTAGGAAAATTGATTGTGTTGCTGTCTGAATGCTTAGTCTTGATGATTAGGATTCAGGGAGTGTTGCTAGGATAGAATCATGAAGATATTTGCCCATTGCTTGTTTGAAATGTGTTTTAAAGATCAGACTTGGTGAAAACCCATGTTCTGATCTCTTGTTGTCTACTGATGCTTGTCTTAGTGTTGGTTTGACAGGTTGCCCATGTTGATCAGAGCCTGCACAACATGATGCATATTCCTGACCATGGAGATTGCCCACTTCCCATCAACACTTTGGACACTGATTGTGTTCATTAACTCCCAAGATGGTTGAGAGGATGAATGGAGCAGTGGAGAGATTGCTCATAAGTGACTTACGTGATACCAAGAGGGTGGACAAGAAGTACACTCAAGAGAAAAGGCCACAATCCAAGCCAAGAGGGCTGTTGTCTCAAGGCATTGGTGATCATCATTGCCTCTCATCTTCCAAGCTTGACCACATACTCTCATTCTCAGGTCAAGCTTGAGGAGGGGTGTTAAAATGAGAAGCCAATGTCCATTCTTCATAAAATTATGCAAGGGAAGTACCTAAATATATACTCATTCTTATGATTGAATAGGTTTGCCCCTTGAGAATTGATGCATGTGTTTGTGCATTGTTTGAATCAGGTACCTATTGAGCTCATGAACAAGGCAGGATTTGACTCAACCCATAATGAAGGCAAGAAGCCAGAAGAAAGGGGGAGACAAGATGTGTCCACAAGAAGAAGCTCAAAGGTATGATGAGTGTGAAGCAAGGAAAGCAATGGTGCCTGCTTGCCATTGAAGAAAGGCCATGATCCAGGGTTTATGAGTCCCTAAACTTGATCATAAGACTCATAAACCCACTGGCCAATCCCTAGGCTGAGGGTAGTTGCACTCTTTTTCCCTAAGTGATGGTTTTATCCCATGAGGTTTTCCACACTTAGGTTTTTAATGAGGCAAATACTTTCAGTTCCAAGCTTGCCCAAGGATCTCCTATGGCCAAGCTTGAGGGGGAGTGTTGAAATAAAGAAAGGAATGACCAGAAGAAGAAGCTGGTTGCTGATCCAAGGAGAGTTCATCAAGAGAAGCCAATTTGGTCCAGTTTGTACACACTTGCTCCACAAGCTACATCTTGACCTAATGTACATTGCAAGGCAAGAAAAGAGTTGGGGGGACTGAATATGGACGTGGGAACCTATGAGAAGTCAAGGAAACCTGTTTGAATTTAAATAAGAGAGACTGGTTTGAATTAGACAAGAAGAAGTCACATGGGTTTTTAACTGAATACTCTCTTGACATGAGACAAATACTCATGAATTCCAACATGGTATCAGAGCTCCCCAAGGAGTAGATCTTGGTTATTGATAATCCTATTTCATCACTAAAGCTTCAACCTTTCATTACTAAAGCTTCAACCTTTCATCACTAAAGCTTCAACCTTTCATCTTTCTCTTGCTTCTTCTGAAGAAGAGTTTTGGGTTTAAAAAAAAAAAAAAAACTTTGTCTTTCTGACGTCAAAGACATAAGCTTTTACATCTGGTCAACAACATATCTTCTGAAGCTGCATACTCGACTATGGAAGAACTCATACTGGACAGAGAAGAACTTCAAGCCCATGTGTCAATATCCAAGAAATATTCAAGCTGAGCTTCTGGTTTTATGGCTTCAGAGACGCATGAGAGCAATTTGCTGTTGACAAAGCTTCTCGTCTGTTCATCTACGGTAACGTTTTCTTATTTTTCCTACGACAAAAAAAAATGAAGCAATGTTTGTTAGTTTGAGAAGGAAAGTTGCTGGTTTAGATATAAGTCTGGAATTGAAGAGGGAAATGCCCTAGTTAGAGCGTGAGAAGGATGTATTAGTGGCTGCGAGTTTCTGTTTATTTCAAAGGGTTTGTTGAGTGCACGCCAACTGTTTGGTAGAATGCCAGGAAGCCATTCAAGCTGATAATGGATAGTGAACAGGAAGCAGAGAGTCTGTAGGATTTTTAGTAGTTGTGGAGACATCCTCCTTTGTCATGAGAAGTATTTGTTGAGTTAAAAAAAAAGGTCACAATGTACCTCTGAGTGAGATTGACTAAGCTCTCCAAGTTCAAGAGAAACCTCTGAGTGAAGCCATGCAATACTCTCCAAGTATGGACCAAACAATCTCATAATGATCTATATCTCTGAAATGAAGTGAAGAATCTACTTACACCTCCATTGGATCCTTCTTACTACTCATGCTCCTATCAAGTTCATGTATATGTGCTTCAAACTTAGCTTAGTTGAGATCAACCTGCCGCTAAGTTTGCGGGGGAGTATTAAAGCCCAATACAATGTGTGATGAAAGCCCATGTTTCTAGGTTTAGAAGCAAGTTTTAGAGTTGTATAAATATCTATCTTAGACAAGTTTTTATGTAACTTTGGCTGCTTTGAATGCAGCCTCTCCTTTCACATTTAGGAATCAGTTACAACCTTACTTATCTTGGTGACAATCTAAAGTTTCTTCTCCTCTTTAGTTTCTGCACAATAAAGCTCCATGAAGCTATCTTCATTTTGTATCAATAAAGCTTCATAAAGCTAAAGTCTTTCTTATTTTGAATCTGCTCACACTTGCCATATGTCCAAACGGGCTAAACATGGATATCCTGATTAGAAAGTGGAATAACTTCTTAAACATAACTCCTTTGGGATTTATTCAACTTCATGGATACTCTCCACTGAATAATGGTTCCAAATCAATCTTCTTACATAGTGATTCATCCTGGTTTGATTAGGAGTTTGAAGAACTTGCCATATGTCCAACCAGGCTAAACATGGATATCCTGATTAGAAAGTGGAATAAGTTATTCAACATAACTCCTATGGGATTTATTCAACTTTATGAAAGACTCTCCACTGAATAATGGTTCCAAATCAAGCTTTTTACATAGTGATTCATCCTGGTTTGATTAGAAGCTTGAAGAACTTGCCATATGTCCAAACAGGCTAAACATGGATATCTTGAGTAGAAAGTGGAATAACTTCTTAAACATAACTCCTTTGGGATTTATTCAAATTCATGGATACTCTCCACTGAATAATGGTTCCAAATCAATCTTCTTACATAGTGATTCATCATGGTTTGATTAGGAGCTTGAAGAACTTGCCATATGTCCAAACAGGCTAAACATGGATATCCTGATTAGAAAGTGGAATAACTTCTTAAAAATAACTCCTTTGGGATTAATTCAACTTCATGGATACTATCCACTGAATAATGGTTCCAAATCAAGCTTCTTACATAGTGATTAATCCTGGTTTGATTAGAAGCTTGAAGAACTTGCCATATGTCCAAACAGGCTAAACATGGATATCCTGATTAGAAAGTGGAATAATTTTTTAAACATAAATCCTTTGAGATTTATTCAACTTCATGGATACTATTCGCTGAATAATGCTTCCAAATTAAGCTTCTTACATAGTGATTAATCCTGGTTTGATTAGAAGCTTGAAGAACTTGCCATATGTCCAAACAATGCTAAACATGGATATCCTGATTAGAAAGTGGAATAACTTCTTAAACATAACTCTTATGGGATTTATTTAACTTTATGAAAGACTCTCCATTGATTAATGGTTGCAAACCAAGCTTTTTACATAGTGATTCATCCTAGTTTGATTAGAAGCTTGAAGAACTTGCCATATGTCCAAACAGGCTAAACATGGATATCCTGATTAGAAAGTGGAATAACTTCTTAAACATAACTCCTTTGGGATTTATTCCACTTCATGGATACTCTCCACTGAATAATGGTTCCAAATAAATCTTCTTACAAAGTTATTCATCCTGGTTTGATTAGGAGCTTGAAGAACTTGCCATATGTCCAAACAGGCTAAACATGGATATCCTGATTAAAAAGTGGAATAACTTCTTAAACATAACTTCTTTGGGATTTATTCAACTTCATGGATACTCTTCACTTAATAATGGTTACAATTGAATATTCTTACATAGTGATTCATCCTGGTTTGATTAGTAGCTTGAAGAACTTGCCATATGTCCAAACATGCTAAACATGGATATCCTGATTAGAAAGTGGAATAAGTTATTAACCATAACTCCTATGGGATTTATTCAACTTCATGAAAGACTCTCCATTGATTAATGCTTCCAAATCAAGCTCTTTACATTGTGATTCATCATGGTTTGATTAGAACGTTGAAGAACTTGCCATATGTCCAAACAGGCTCAACATGGATATCCTGATTAGAAAGTGGAATAACTTCTTAAACATAATTCCTTTGGGATTTATTAAACTTCATGGATACTCTCCACTGAATAATGGTTCCATATCAGTTTTCTTACATAGTGATTCTTCCTGGTTTGATTAGGATCTTGATGAACTTGCCATATGTCCAAACAAGCTAAACATGGATATCCTGATTAGAAAGTGGAATAACTTCTTAAACATAACTCCTATGGGATTTAATCAACTTCATGGATACTCTTCACTGAATAATGGTTCCAAATAAAGCTTCTTACATAGTGATTCATCCGGGTTTTATTAGAAGCTTGAAGAGCTTGTCATATGTCCAAACATGCTAAACATGGATATCCTGATTAGAAAGTGGAATAACTTCTTAAACATAACTCCTATGGGATTTAATCAACTTCATGGATACTCTTCACTGAATAATGGTTCCAAATAAAGCTTCTTACATAGTGATTCATCCGGGTTTGATTAGAAGCTTAAAGAACTTGCCATATGTCCAAACATGCTAAAGATGGATATCCTGGTTAGAAAGTTGAATAACTTCTTAAACATAACTCCTTTGGGATTCATTCAACTTTATGGATACTCTCCACTGAATAATGGTTCCAAATCAAGCTTCTTACGTAGTGATTCATCCTGGTTTGATTAGAAGCTTCAAGAACTTACCATATGTCTAAACAGGCTAAACATGAATATCCTGATTAGAAAGTGGAATACCTTCTTAAACATAACTCCTTTGAGATTGATACAACTTCATGGATACTCTCCACTGAATAATGGTTCCAAATCAGGCTTCTTACATAGTGATTCATCCTGGTTTGATTAGAAGCTACAAGAACTTGCCATATGTCCAAAAAGGTTAAACATGGATATCCTGATTAGAAAGTGGAATAACTTCTTAAACATAACTCCTTTGGGATTGATTCAACTTCATGGATACTCTCCACTTAATAATGGTTCCATATCAAGCTTCTTACATAGTTATTCATCTTGGTTTGTTTAGAAGCATGAAGAATTTGCCATATGTCCAAACATGCTAAACATGAATATCCTGATTAGAAAGTGGAATAACTTCTTCAACATAACTCCTATGGGATTTATTCAACTTCATGAAAGAATCTTCATTGACTAATGGTTCCAAATAAAGCTTTTTACCTAGTGATTAATCTTTGTTTGATTAGAAGCTTGAAGAACTTGCCATATCTCCAAACAGGCTAAACATGGATATCCGGATTATAAAGTGGAATAACTTCTTAAACATAACTCCTTTGAGATTTATTCAACTTCGTGGATACCCTCCACTGAAAAGTGGTTCCAGATCTAGCTTCTTACATAGTGATTCATCTTGGTTTGTTTAGAAGCATGAAGAATTTGCCATATGTCCAAACAGGCTAAACATGAATATCCTGATTAGAAAATGGAATAACTTCTTCAACATAACTCCTATGGGATTTATTCAACTTCATGAAAGAATCTCCATAGATTAATGGTTCTCAATAAAGCTTTTTACATAGTGATTCATCTTGGTTTTATTAGAAGCTTGCATAACTTGCCATATGTCAGAACAAGCTAAACATGGATATCCTGATTAGAAAGTGGAATAACTTCTTAAATATAACTCATTTTGGATTTATTAAACTTCATGGATACTCTTCACTGAATAATGGTTCCAAATAAAGCTTCTTACCTAGTGATTCATCCTGGTTTGATTAGAAGCTCGAAGAACTTGCCATATGTCCAAACATGCTAAACATGAATATCCTGGTTAGAAAGTTGAATAACTTCTTAAACATAACTCCTTTGGGATTCATTCAACTTTATGGATACTCTCCACTGAATAATGGTTCCAAATCAAGCTTCTTATGTAGTGATTCATCCTGGTTTGATTAGAAGCCTAAAGAAATTACCATATGTCCAAACAAGCTAAACATGAATATCCTGATTAGAAAGTGGAATACCTTCTTAAACATAACTCCTTTCAGATTGATACAACTTCATGATACTCTCCACTGAATAATGGTTCCAAATCAGGCTTCTTACATAGTGATTTATCCTAGTTTGATTAGAAGCTACAAGAACTTGCCATATGTCCAAACAGGTTAAACATGGATATTCTTATTAGAAAGTGGAATAACTTCTTAAACATAACTCCTTTGGGATTGATTCAACTTCATGGATACTCTCCACTGAATAATGGTTCCAGATCAAGCTTCTTACATAGTTATTCATCTTGGTTTGTTTAGAAGCATAAAGAATTTGCCATATGTCCAAACAGGCTAAACATGAATATCCTTATTAGAGAGTGGAATAACTTCTTCAACATAACTCCTATGGGATTTATTCAACTTCATGAAAGAATCTCCGTTGACTAATAGTTCCAAATAAAGCTTTTTACCTAGTGATTCATCTTGGTTTGATTAGAAGTTTGAAGAACTTGCCATATGTCCAAACATGCTAAACCATGGATATCCGGATTAGAAAGTAGAATAACTTTTTAAACATAACTCCTTTGGGATTTATTCAACTTCATGGATACTCTCCACTGAATAATGGTTCCAAATCAAGCTTCTTACATAGTAATTCATCTTGGTTTGGTTAGAAGCTTGCAGAACTTGCCATATGTCAAAACAGGCTAAACATGGATATCTTGATTAAAAAGTGGAATAACTTCTTCAACATAACTCCTTTGGGATTCATTCAACTTCATGGATACTCTCCACTGAATAATGGTTCCAAATCAAGCTTCTTACATAGTGATTCATCCTGGTTTGATTAGAAGCTTCAAGAACTTGCCATATGTCCAAACATGCTAAACATGGATATCCTGATTAGAAAGTGGAATAACTTCTTAAGCATAACTCCTTTGGGATTGATTTAACTTCATGGATACTCTCCACTGAATAATTGTTCCAAATCAAGCTTCTTACATAGTAATTCATCCTGGTTTGATTAGAAGCTTGCAGAACTTGCCATATGTCAAAACAGGCTAAACATGGATATCTTGATTAGAAAGTGGAATAACTTCTTAAACATAACTCCTTTGGGATTTATTCAACTTCATGAATACTCTCCACTGAATAATGGTTCCAAATAAATCTTCTTACATAGTGATTCATCCTGGTTTGATTAGGAGCTTGAAGAACTTGGCATATGTCCAAAAATGCTAAATATTGATATCCTGATTAGAAAGTGAAATAACTTCTTAAACATAACTCCTTTGGGATTTATTCAACTTCATGGATACTCTCCACTGAATAATGGTTCCAAATCAAGCTTTTTACATAGTGACTCATCCTAGTTTGATTAGAAGCTTGAAGAACTTGCCATATGTCCAAACATGTTAAATATGGATATCCATGTTAGAAAGTGGAATAACTTCTTAAACATAACTCATTTGGGATTCATTCAACTTTATGGATACTCTCCACTGAATAATGGTGTCAAATCAAGCTTCTTACGTAGTGATTTATCCTGGTTTGATTAGAAGCTTCAAGAACTTACCATATGTCCAAACAGGCTAAACATGAATATCCTGATTAGAAAGTGGAATAACTTCTTAAACATAACTTTTTTGAGATTGATACAACTTCATGGATACTCTCCACTGAATAATGGTTCCAAATCAAGCTTCTTACATAGTGATTCATCCTTGTTTGATTAGAAGCTACAGGAACTTTCCATATGTCCAAACAGGCTAAACATGGTTATCCTGATTAGAAAGTGGAATAACTTCTTAAACATAACTCCTTTAGGACCTAATGAAAACTATAGGCTAAACAATGCCTTGATTTATTCAAATGAAATAAATAAGAAAGAATCAAAATCCTGCAAGGCAAATCAAGTTATTCGAATGTATTAAGTAATGGAATGGACTTACCTTACTTGTTTCTTGAATGGATTCCGGGTTGCAACCTGAGGGGTAAAGTGTTGTCGTTTGGAGCTTGCCTCTATTCTCAATGCACACCGTTTCACTTAAGTGGAGCAATGGTAAATAAGGAAACCATCTCTTTGCAAGGTAGGATGGACCATAGGATAGCATCATCTTTTGGACCATGTTGTATAACATAAGGTACCTTCTCCTTATCTTCTTGTCCGGATATAGATAGCTTGCTCACACGGCTTGTGATATCTTCTAAGTTGGGGTTGGAGTTGTCTTTGGCAAATAGGCATTCTATGGCTTCACTGAAGCTTGCAATCACTCCTCTAGTTCCTGATCTTGTTCTTGGTGAACGTCTAAGGGTTGGGATGTTGATATCTGGTTCTATGGCCTCATCATGGTTTGTTTAGAAGCATGAAGAACTTGCCATATGTCCAAACATGCTAAACATGGATATCCTGATTAGAAAGTGGAATAACTTCTTCAACATAACTCCTATGGGATTTATTCAACTTCATGAAAGACTCTCCATTGATTAATGGTTCCAAAACAAGCTTCTTACATAGTAATTCATCCTGGTTTGATTAGAAGCTTGCAGACTTTGCCATATGTCCAAAGAGGCTAAACATGGATATCCTGATTAGAAAGTGGAATAACTTCTTAAACATAACTCCTTTGGGATTTATTCAACTTCATGGATACTCTCCACTGAATAATGGTTCCAAATCAATCTTCTTACATAGTGATTCATCCTGGTTTGATTAGGAGCTTGAAGAACTTGCCATATGTCCAAATAGGCTAAACATGGATATCCTGATTAGAAATTGAAATAAGTTATTCAACATAACTCCTATGGGATTTCTTTAACTTTATGAAAGACTCTCCATTGAATAATAGTTCTAAATCAATTTTTTTACATAGTGATTCATCCTGGTTTGATTAGAAGCTTCAAGAACTTGTCATATGTCCAAACAGGCTAAACAAGGATATCCTGATTAGAAAGTGGAATAACTTCTTAAACATAACTCCTTTGAGATTGATACAACTTCATGGATACTCTCCACTGAATAATGGTTCCAAATCAAGATTCCTACATAGTGATTCATCCTGGTTTGATTAGAAGCTACAAGAACTTGCCATATGTCAAACAGGCTAAACATGGATATCCTGATTAGAAAGTGGAATAACTTCTTAAACGTAACTCTTTTGGGATTGATTCAACTTCATGGATACTCTCCACTGAATAATGGTTCCAGATCAAGCTTCTTGTTGAGAGGAAGGTAATGAAGAGATGGAGTCTTGGAGGTTCAGGGATCATTTATAGAAGAGAAGGGGTGAGATTGAGACAGTAACTCCAAAGTTACCACAGTAACTTTGGAAAGCTACCTCAGTAACTATGGATGAAGGTAAGTATGTCAATATGTGAAGTTACCTTGCATTTATCCAATCTAGATAGGAGAAATTCGCCCATGCAATCTGGATAAGGTGGGAGGATAAGGTGAGACCACAACTGGAAAGGAAGAGCTACTTTCCAGCCTGTCCAAGCATGTGGAGCCTCTCAGCCAAGTATTTGTATTAACCTCACATGCTTGTATGTCTAGGTTAAATTCATTGAACCTAGACATGATTGTAACCCCTTTATAACTTGTAACCTCTCATCTAAATCAATTAATGAAGTATCGAGTTTCTATTCTCTCTACTCTCTCTATTCTCTCTATTCTCTCTATTCTCTTAATCTCTTAATCTCTTTCTCTTAGATTTAGATTCACACTCTACAAACAAAAAAGTGTTTAATACATAGTGACATCTTGGTTTGTTTAGAAGCATGAAGAATTTGCCATATGTCCAAACATGCTAAACATGAATATCCTGATTAGAAAGTGGAATAACTTCTTCAACATAACTCCTATGGGATTTATTCAACTTCATGAAAGAATCTCCATTGATTAATGGTTCAAAATAAAGCTTTTTACATAGTGATTCATCTTGGTTTGATTAGAAGCTTGAAGAATTTGCCATATCTCCAAACAGGCTAAACATGGATATCCGGATTAGAAAGTGGAATAACTTCTTAAACATAACTCCTTTGGGATTTATTCAACTTCTTGGATACTCTCCACTGAATAATGGTTCCAAATCAAGCTTCTTACATAGTGATTCATCCTGGTTTGATTAGAATCTTGCAGACTTTGCCATATGTCCAAACAAGCTAAACATGGATATCCTGATTAGAAAGTGGAATAACTTCTTAAACATAACTCCTTTGGGGTTTATTCAACTTCATAGATACTCTCCACTGAATAATGGTTCCAAATCAATCTTCTTACATAGTGATTCATCCTGGTTTGATTAGGAGCTTGAAGAACTTGCCATATGTCCAAACAGGCTAAACATGGATATCCTGATTAGAAAGTGGAATAACTTCTTAAACATAACTCCTTTGGGATTTATCCAACTTCATGGATACTCTCCACTGAATAATGGTTCCAAATCAAGCTTCTTACATAGTGATTCATCCGGGTTTGATTAGAAGCTTCAAGAACTTGCCATATGTCCAAACTTGCTAAACATGGATATCATGGTTAGAAAGTTGAATAACTTCTTAAACATAACTCCTTTGGGATTCATTCAGATTTATGTATACTCTCCACTGAATAATGGTTCCAAATCAAGCTTCTTACGTAGTGATTCATCCTGGTTTGATTAGAAGCTTCAAGAACTTACCATATGTCCAAACAGGCTAAACAGGAATATCCTGATTAGAAAGTGGAATAACTTCTTAAACATAACTCCTTTGAGATTGATACAACTTTATGGTTACTCTCCACTGAATAATGGTTCCAAATCAAGCTTCTTACATAGTGATTCATCCTGGTTTGATTAGAAGCTACAAGAACTTGCCATATGTCAAAACAGGCTAAACATGGATATCCTGATTAGAAAGTGGAATAACTTCTTAAATATAACTCCTTTGGGATTGATTCAACTTCATGGATACTCTCCACTGAATAATGGTTCCAGATCAAGTTTCTTACATAGTGATTCATCTTGGTTTGTTTAGAAGCTACAAGAACTTGCCATATGTCCAAACAGGTTAAACATGGATATCCTGATTAGAAAGTGGAATAACTTCTTAAACATAACTCCTTTGGGATTGATTCAACTTCATGGATACTCTCCACTGAATAATGGTTCCATATCAAGCTTCTTACATAGTGATTCATCTTGGTTTGTTTAGAAGCATGAAGAATTTGCCATATGTCCAAACAGGCTAAACATGAATATCCTGATTAGAAAGTGGAATAACTTCTTCAACATAACTCCTATGGCATTTATTCAACTTCATGAAAGAATCTCCATTGACTAATGGTTCCAGATAAAGCCTTTTACCTAGTGATTCATCTTGGTTTGATTAGAAGCTTGAAGAACTTGCCATATGTCCAAACAGGCTAAACATGGATATCCGGATTAGAAAGTGGAATAACTTTTTAAACATAACTCCTTTGGGATTTATTCAACTTCATGGATACTCTCCACTGAATAATGGTTCCAAATCAAGCTTCTTACATAGTAATTCATCTTGGTTTGATTAGAAGCTTGCAGAACTTGCCATGTGTCAAAACAGGCTAAACATGGATATCCTGATTAGAAAGTGGAATAACTTCTTCAACATAACTCCTTTGGGATTTATTCAACTTCATGGATACTCTCCAGTGAATAATGGTTCCAAATCAAGCTTCTTACATAGTGATTCATCTTGGTTTGATTAGAAGCTACAAGAACTTGCCATATGTCCAAACAGGCTAAACATAGTTATCCTGATTAGAAAGTGGAATAACTTCTTAAACATAACTCTTTTGGGATTGATTCAACTTCATGGATACTCTCCACTGAATAATGGTTCCAGATCGAGCCTCTTGTTGAGAGGAAGGTAATGAAGAGATGGAGTCTTGGAGGTTCAGGGATCAGTTATAGAAGAGAAGGGGTGAGATTGAGACAGTAACTCCAAAGTTACCACAGTAACTTTGGAAAGCTACCTCAGTAACTATGGATGAAGGTAACTATGTCAATATGTGAAGTTACCTTGCAGTTATCCAATCTGGATAGGAGAAATTCGCCCATGAAGTCTGGATAAGGTGGGAGGATAAGGTGAGACCACAGCTGGAAAGGAAGAGCTACTTTCCAGCCTGTCCAAGCATGTGGAGCCTCTCAGCCAAGTATTTGTATTGACCTCACATGCTTGTATGTCTAGGTTGAATTCATTGAACCTAGACATGATTGTAACCCCTTTATAACTTGTAACCTCTCATCTGTATCAATTAATGAAGTATTGAGTTTCTATTCTCTCTACTCTCTCTATTCTCTCTATTCTCTCTATTCTCTTAATCTTTTTCTCTCAGATTTAGATTCACACTCTACAAACAAAAAAGTGTTTAATACATAGTGACATCTTGGTTTGTTTAGAAGCATGAAGAATTTGCCATATGTCCAAACATGCTAAACATGAATATCCTGATTAGAAAGTGGAATAACTTCTTCAACATAACTCCTATAGGATTTATTCAACTTCATGAAAGAATCTCCATTGATTAATGGTTCCAAATAAAGCTTTCTACATAGTGATTCATCTTGGTTTGATTAGAAGCTTGAATAACTTGCCATATCTCCAAACAGGCTAAACATGGATATCCGGATTAGAAAGTGGAATAACTTCTTAAACATAACTCCTTTGGGATTTATTCAACTTCATGAATACTCTCCACTGAATAGTTGTTCCAAATCAATATTCTTACATAGTGACTCATCTTGGTTTGATTAGGAGCTTCAAGAACTTGCCATATGTCCAAACATGCTAAACATGGATATCCTGATTAGAAAGTGGAATAACTTCTTAAACATAACTCCTTTGGGATTCATTAAGCTTTATGGATACTCTCCACTGAATAATGGTTCCAAATCAAGCTTCTTACGTAGTGATTCATCCTGGTTTGATTAGAAGCTTCAAGAACTTACCATATGTCCAAACAGGCTAAACATGAATATCCTGATTAGAAAGTGAAATAACTTCTTAAACATATCTCCTTTGAGATTGATACAACTTTATGGATACTCTCCACTGAATAATGGTTCCAAATCAAGCTTCTTACATAGTGATTCATCCTGGTTTGATTAGAAGCTTGAAGAACTTGCCATATGTCCAAACATGCTAAACATGGATATCCTGGTTAGAAAGTGGAATAACTTCTTAAACATAACTCCTTTGGGATTCATTCAACTTTATGGATACTCTCTACTTAATAATGGTTCCAAATCAAGCTTCTTACATAGTGATTCATCCTGGTTTGATTAGAAGCTTCAAGAANTCTCCACTGAATAATGGTTCCAAATCAAGCTTCTTACATAGTGATTCATCCTGGTTTGATTAGAAGCTACAAGAACTTGCCATATGTCCAAACAGGTTAAACATGGATATCCTGATTAGAAAGTGGAATAACTTCTTAAACATAACTCCTTTGGGATTGATTCAATTTCATGGATACTCTCCACTGAATAATGGTTCCAGATCAAGCTTCTTACATAGTGATTCATCTTGGTTTGTTTAGAAGCATGAAGAATTTGCCATATGTCCAAACAGGCTAAACATGAATATCCTGATTAGAAAGTGGAATAACTTCTTCAACATAACTCCTATGGGATTTATTCAACGTCATGAAAGAATCTCCATTGACTAATTGTTCCAAATAAAGCTTTTTACCTAGTAATTCATCTTGGTTTGATTAGAAGCTTGCAGAACTTGCCATATGTCAAAACAGGCTAAACATGGATATCCTGATTAGAAAGTGGAATAACTTCTTCAACATAACTCCTTTGGGATTTATTCAACTTCATGAATACTCTCCACTGAATAATGTTTCCAAATCAAGCTTCTTACATAGTGATTCATCCTGGTTTAATTAGAAGCTTGCAGACTTTGCCATATGTCCAAACAGGTTAAACATGAATATCCTGATTAGAAAGTAGAATAACTTCTTAAACATAACTCCTTTGGGATTTATTCAACTTCATGGATACTCTCCACTGAATAATGGTTCCAAATCAATATTCTTACATAGTGATTCATCCTGGTTTGATTAGGAGCTTGAAGAACTTGCCATATGTCCAAACAGGCTAAACATGGATATCCTGATTAGAAAGTGGAATAACTTCTTAAACATAACTCCTTTGGGATTTATCCAACTTCATGGATACTCTCCACTGAATAATGGTTCCAAATCAAGCTTCTTACATAGTGATTCATCCGGGTTTGATTAGAAGCTTGAAGAACTTGCCATATGTCCAAACATGCTAAACATGGATATCATGGTTAGAAAGTTAAATAACTTCTTAAACATAACTCCTTTGGGATTCATTCAGCTTTATGGATACTCTCCACTGAATAATGGTTCCAAATCAAGCTTCTTACGTAGTGATTCATCCTGGTTTGATTAGAAGCTTCAAGAACTTACCATATGTCCAAACAGGCTAAACATGAATATCCTGATTAGAAAGTGGAATAACTTCTTAAACATAACTCCTTTGGGATTGATTCAACTTCATGGATACTCTCCACTGAATAATGGTTCCAGATCAAGCTTCTTACATAGTGATTCATCTTGGTTTGTTTAGAAGCATGAAGAATTTGCCATATGTCCAAACAGGCTAAACATGAATATCCTGATTACAAAGTGGAATAACTTCTTCAACATAACTCCTATGGGATTTATTCAACTTCATGAAAGAATCTCCATTGATTAATGGTTCTCAATAAAGCTTTTTACATAGTGATTTATCTTGGTTTGATTAGAAGCTTGCAGAACTTGCCATATGTCAAAACAAGCTAAACATGGATATCCTGATTAGAAAGTAGAATAACTTCTTAAACATAACTCCTTTGGGATTTATTAAACTTCATGGATACTCTCCACTGAATAATGGTTTCAAATCAAGCTTCTTACATAGTGATTCATCCGGGTTTGATTAGAAGCTTGAAGAACTTGCCATATGTGCAAACATGCTAAACATGGATATCCTGGTTAGAAAGTGGAATAACTTCTTAAACATAACTCCTTTGGGATTCATTCAACTTTATGGATACTCTCTACTTAATAATGGTTCCAAATCAAGCTTCTTACATAGTGATTCATCCTGGTTTGATTAGAAGCTTCAAGAACTTACCATATGTCCAAACAGGCTAAACATGAATATCCTGATTAGAAAGTGGAATACCTTCTTAAACATAACTCCTTTGAGATTGATACAACTTCATGGATACTCTCCACTGAATAATGGTTCCAAATCAAGCTTCTTACATAGTGATTCATCCTGGTTTGATTAGAAGCTACAAGAACTTGCCATATGTCCAAACAGGTTAAACATGGATATCCTGATTAGAAAGT